>CAXKVX010002657.1:0-101092 GCA_964058865.1 Eleocharis quinqueflora
AAATTCCAGAAAATTGGATAAGTATTGATTCTCCAGAAATCACCCGAGATATCCGTTTTAACGCTACACTTGGCGTTATAACGCCAAACCACACAAAAACAAGAAATTAGCCAAGTACCAAAATTGCTAGAGACATCGGTTATAACACCACATTTGGTGTTATAGCGATAGATTATTTTTACTGAGAAATTTGAATTTAAAATAGGAAAAAATCTTTCAAAATTTCAAACTAGCGTTATAACGGTAACTTTTATACAATACATGGCGTTATAACGCTAGACTTATTTTGCCTTAATTGTGTCTAATCTGGAAAATATAAATATTTTATATTGTTGCCTTTCTTTATACACGAATTTGCAATACATTTCCTCTCTGTTTGCAGCAGCCAAATCTTCATTGTTAAAACCTCTTAAGCCTTAATCCAAATTGCTAAAAGTTTTGATCTACTTCTCAAATTTATCTATTCAAATTAGATCAAAATTATTGTATGAGATTTGAGAGATTTTCTATCTTCTTTATTTGTTTATTTAGCCCTTGTGTTATCCTGTTTATTTGGTTTGGTTATCTACCTTTGTGTGTAAAGAGGCCAAGTTCAACCTTGTATTGAATCTTTGGTGTTAATGCATCGGCTCGACCTTGTTACGGTGTCGGGGGGTCGGGAGTTTCGAAGATGTAGGCTCGTCAATAGCCAAACTTCGTTAATATATCGGTGCCACGCGTTTCATGCATTGTTTGCGCTTTCTTAACTTAACTCTTCTACTTATTCTTTAATTGATATATAATTGTTGTAGAATAATATAATTGATATAGTCATAATTATTTTGTATTGCTAGAATCAAATTAGTTACAATTGTTTATGCTTCCGCAACCTAGAACTATCTTAAGCGAAGCCTATCGTGCAACTTGAATTGATATAAATTGATTGAGACTTGGGAACTACCATCAAGTATTAAATTGTGCACCTTATTTGTAAAAGAATCCCAAGTTTTACAGATAACCTATTCACCCCCTCTAGGTTTCAACAAAAGCTTAAGAAAAAGAAAATATGAAATTACCTTAAGAGAAGGAAGGGAGAAATGATGCAAAAAGTAAGAAGAAGAGACGTAGATACAAAGTATTCTAGAAGGAGACGAAACGAAAAGGCGCTATAAAGCCTATAATGAACTGAAAAGGCACTAAAACTAAAAGTCTATAAGAAACTGAAAAGGCAATATTTCAACATTATTTAATTAGTAACTTGTAAATTGTAACTTTACTTCGGAAAGATCGATACTTTATATAAACATGACGTAACAACACAAAAAATGAAATGTAATAACTCAGTTCGTTTTCGTTTCGTATTAATGAACGAAACAAATAAAAATTGCGTTAAACGTGTCATTTAGTACATAAAACAAAAATAACTTGCATTAACCATTTCGTTTTGAACGAAATAAAATGATTAACGTAAAAAATCACTTGCGTTGACACCCCTAATTACAACCACCAGCTCCTTGCTACTGGAAACGAAGTCAAATATTGTAGTGGTTTACATCTCGGCCGTCCATTTAATCAAACGGCTGAGACCACGTTTTAGAGCTCGCTTACTTCTGTTGTTTATCAGATTTGGTATTTTCACGGCCCATATATAACCCCGGTCTAATTGGTACCGAGCCTTGGTTTTCTATTCCTACGCAGATCAAACAAACAAATTCCATGGGCCTACAAGGGGCTTTTCCGAGATTCGGCCCATGTATTTAGGCTCATTTTTCTCGGTGCAACTGTGAAAGGCTTAGTACAATCCACCAAATTGAGGCCATGTTGTCACTAACTAGAGAATTTGTCTCTCTACAAGAAAAAACAAACCGTGATGAATATATTGATAGGTCCCTGGATACTGGATAGAGATGAGAAATTTAATGTACCACTCAATACTCAATTAATTGACAATATGCTTGGCATGAAGGATTTCGTAACTGTTGTTATTCCGCTCCGATAACAGTATTTTATTATTTTACATTAATTGTTCAATTTCGATCTCACAAATTGCTTATATAATATAGCGAACTTAATGCTATTTATCTGTGCCGTCCGTTTAAATCGGACGGTTAGCCGCTGAGTAACAGACCTATTATCTCTTCGGAATAACAGCAGCAGATACGGACTCTGGCACGAAGCGGTCGAGTTGGTGACTATTTTGGTGATAACATTGTAGGCGCTTTGTCGTATTTATTTTCTGCATTTAGCATTTCAAGAAAAAA
This sequence comes from Eleocharis quinqueflora, assembly GCA_964058865.1. NCBI lineage: Eukaryota > Viridiplantae > Streptophyta > Magnoliopsida > Poales > Cyperaceae > Eleocharis > Eleocharis quinqueflora. Next base: position 2,241 of record CAXKVX010002657.1, read on the forward strand.
ACCTTTAAAATATATCTTATAGACAAACCAACTTTCAAAGTTCAAAAAAAAAAAGAATCGACCAACTTTTTTTGTTTCGCTCCGGCTGCATTTAATGCTCGTGGCATCTTACGTGTATCAAGTATCAAACAATCAAAGGAACAGATGCCTCTTTGTCTTGTACTAACATGTCCTTCCAACTACAACTTTTTAAAAATGAAGTACACAACAAACCCTGATAGCATCCATTCATTAATTAATTAGTTAAATTCTGAACTTCTGAATCTACCTCGCTGAAGGGATCCGAATCTGCGGCTCGTAAATCACTGCTTGCTTTTCTGCTTGTCTTCGATCCGACCGCTCGATCGTCACGGACGACTGTACAGATATTTTGACCGTTAGATGAATTTTGAACGATCCAAATCGAAACAAGCAAGAATTTACGAGCAGGAAATGCGGTTCCCTCGCTGAAGAGGGTTCCTCTGGTTTTGAGAGCTGCTACTGAAGTTCGGTTCTTAAATTGCAACAATATATCGTCTCTATTCAATATTTATTCTGGGTTAATATTCTTTTGCTAAGATCGTGTTGCAATTGGGAATGGCAGAACAACTACCATTAATGATTTTGTTTCAGGGAGCTAATCGCGAGCATGTAACAGTGCAGAAAGAAATGGATGCAAGAATCTATTATTTTGTCCTCAGTTCACTTTTTAACAGCAGTTTATTCTTATTTTTCTATGAATCTCTCTCTGTCTCTACTCACAGAGTTCGACTTTATCGAGTCGCACGCAACTATTCTTTTTTATCTCTCTTTTTTATTAACCAACTTAGAGATCATAATATGTAACCTACTGGATTAAACAGAAAAATCCGAATCGGAAAAATAATCATTCATTTTATCACATCTTCATGTGCAGCTGATTGTAGAACAGTAAAAAGAGTAATCGTTGAAAAGAATGTTAGAAATTAAAGTAATGAATTTCATTAATCAACACACGTTGTTACACCGTTCTTACCGCACAAAATCCCTACACAAGATATGAGACATCTCTTCAAAATCCCACCTCTTCAAAAAAGGGAAATTTTACAGATTGCCATTCTTTTGAAAAATTTGAATCAATTTGTCCTTTCTACAAATTTGTTCAACAAAATGCCCTTGTGGACCCACTTTTTCTTTCATTCACCGTAATTTTGTTTTACCATGCGCCCTAAGTCTGTTCTAATTTCTGAAGGAAGGTTAATATTCTTGCAAATTTATATTCATCTCAAAAAGCAACACGCCTCTTCATCTGTATTTTTAGAACCATCTCTCCTAATTTCATTTTTCTCTCATTTGTGTGCGAGACGGGAGTTTGTTCTACATCAAATTTTGAGAAATTTAACAAAGTAATTTTATTTCTCTTTTTTATGTATGTTATTCTACATATGCTGCTGTCTGATTTTGTTATGAAATTTTTTATCGTCTCTTTTTCATCACCGAATAGAATTTGGGCTTGATACTTTTTTTTTGTATGTTTATGTTTTGAATTTGGAGTGAATGACTAGTGAAAGGGTATTATTTTCACCGTTATTTCTGGGTTTCTTTTCTCACACCATTCAAGTATTTAGTAATTTTCTGATTATCAAATTATATTTAATACTTGACTTGATTAAGGGTTTTGTAATTTTGGGTTTTCTTTCTTGTTTACTCAACAGATATCATGGATGCTCATGTTGGTTACTTTACAAGCTTATTAGAGAACACCATACTAGATGAGTTACTAGCTGATTCTGACGGTGATTATGGGGATGAAGTTGGATCAGATGAACTACCTTCAGATGAGGAGCCTACTGATGAAGAGTTCTCAGATGATGGAAATCAATCGGGTGCACAGAAGCCTTTATTTGAGGAGATTGGAACTGGTGAATTTCTCAATAACTCCATGTCTTTTACTGTTGATAATTCTTGGATTGAGACTTACACAGTAACTGAAACTACTAATGAAAACCAATTTGCCAAGAATGGACCGATAAAAGCTAATGGAGAGTGGAAGGGACTTATCTTTACTGACAAAAGATCCTTGTCAAGAGCACTTGAGGAATGGCATGTTAGTCATTTTGTTCAAATGAAAGTGAAAAAGTCTGACCGAAGTCGCTACACTTGTGTTTGTGTGGATAGTAGTTGTCGTTGGAGGTTACACGCGCACAAACCTGTAGGAACAAACTACTTTTTAGTCAGCCAATATAACGGATCCCACAATTGTGTCATTTCAGTAGGTCACCAAATGCATCGAAATTGCACATCAAGTTTAATATGTGAGAAGATACTTCCCGTTATGAGAGCATCCTTATCTATGAGCCTAAAAGAGATTCGATTTAAGATCAAGGATGACTTAAAAACTGATATTAGCTATCAATTAGCTTGGAAGGCACGTAGCAAGGCATTACAAATTATATATGGTAGTTGGGAACAATCATTCACTGATTTGCCCATGTATTTGTCCATGATGCAAATCTCAAATCCAGGAACAATCTGGAAAATGTCTCCTCCTTGGCCAAGAAGCCATTTGCAAAAATTTCAACGAGTATTTTGGGCTTTTGGTCCATCAATAACAGGATGGCAGTATTGTCGGCCCATGATTAGTATAGATGACACTCATTTGTATGGAAAGAATGAGAGACATGCATTAATTGCCACCAGTATTGATGCTAATGGTGGTCTTTATCCGATAGCTTTTGCTATATGTGAAAAGGAAAATGGTGATAATTGGGAGTGGTTTTTACGCTCTTTAAAGGAGTTTGTGACGTGTGATCGAAAAGTTTGCATCATATCTGATCGTTTCTCAGGAAACAAGGAGGTTGTTCGTAGGGTATTTTCTCCCGATGATGGTCATGCTCATCGTTGGTGCTTGCGACATATCAAGGCTAATCTCAAAAAGGCGGGATTTACTGATAAAGTGTTACTAGACAAGTTTTATGCAATTGGTTGTGCAAACGAGGTTGTGGATTTTAATAGATTGAAGGAGCAACTAAAAGTTGAATGTGAGGATGCTTGGCAATGGGTGGAGAATCAAATAGACCCTGATCGTGAATATTGGGCCCTTGCATTTGATGGTGGAAGAAGATATGGTGTTATGACCACAAATTGGTCCGAGAGTCTTAATTCTGTCCTAAGAAATACTCGAACACTGCCTATCACTGCATTTGTTGCTGCCACATTTTATAGAGTGAACCAAGCATTTGTTAAGCGTAATGAAGAAGCTAGAAAGATAACAACACAGTTATGTCCAAAGGTACTTAGTAAATTGCGTCCTAGACAATTAGTCGCTCGTGGCTATCAAGTTATTCGATTTGGTCCTTGAAATTTTGAGGTTAATACTGGAAATGCAAATTATGCAGTGACTATAAATGGAAGGTCCTCGGAATGTGTGTGTCAAGCATTCAAACTTCTTGGTCTTCCATGTAGTCATATGCTGGCATGTTGTAGTGATCAATGGCATGATACCGACTTTCACACGCTTTGTGACAATTGGTACTCCACTGAAACATATCGAAATGCCTATACAACTAGATTTATTCCTGTACTAGACAAGCGTTCTTGGCCAAGACCAGAAGGACCAAAGGTGATACCTCCTGCACTTAGAAAAAAGAAAGGTCGTCCCAAATCCACCCGCATCCATAACTCAATGGATGTTAGAGAAACAAGAATAAAAGATGCACGAAAACGCAAGTGTTCACATTGCAGTCAGCTTGGACACTACAAAAAAAAGTGTCCGAAACTTCCAAGACAAACCCACGCAAGTTAAGCTAAAGGTATATATATTAAGAAAAAATCATGTCTGATGGTTCACAACTCCATGTTCACATGTATGAGCTTTTCACTTATTTAATTTGCATGTGGACTTCCTTGTTATTTAATTCACGTGATTTTCTTTATTGCAGGGAGAGAAGATAATTGGAGCTTTTGAGAAGAACATTGATGAATGAAGACTCTAATTATATCATATATCTTGTTATTTTTTTTAGAATGAACACAAAGATATATTTTGTGCAGTAACATCTGTTGTTTTTTGAGTGGTGATTCAAGCATTTCTGAAATTTAGTTGAAATGCTTTTGGTTCTTATGTAGCCTGTTAGTTTTAAAAAAGTACCATGCTTCTGACAATTGTGCTTTTTTCCTTTTGTATCAAATTATTATTTTTTTAAGCACTACTGCACAATTTATTCATATGGGATTTTTGAACTTATTATTAAACATGAATAAAAATTCTTTAGATGGTATTGTTAAAAATCTGTCAAGAGGCCTTAATAAAACAAGGATCCATGAACACTTAAATGGTTCGGATACTTTGGTGGTAATTTTACAAACGTGAGATGAATTTTTAACTTCATATTGCATAAAGAAAGAGGAAGAGGCACGTTGGTTATTGAAGTAGTGAGAGTAAAAAATAAAATTAGGAAACATATGGTTATAGAAATGCAAATGAAGAGGCGTGTTGGATTCTGAGATGAATTTAACTTTGCAAAATTTTACTTGTAAGTATTTATAATTACGAAAAGATCCATGAATTAAATATTACCCTTCGTTCAGAAATTAGAACAGACTTAGCATGGTAAAACAGAGTTAGAAAGGAAAAGTGGGTCCCACAAGGATATTTTGTTGAACAAATTTGAAGGAAGGGCAAATTGATTCAAACTTTTCAAAAGAAGGGCAATTTGTAAAATTTCCCCTTCAAAAACCAACAACATTTAATTTCTTGTGGGCTCCATAATGAGTAAAAACAGAGCACATATTCATTTCAATCATTGAATTAAAATATGTTTTCTTATGTATATATAATTTAGCAACTTCATTTATGAATAATTGTTTTCTCAATTTTTATTTTTGAAATAATATTTCATACATTAGTTAATTTTATTTTTCGTTAAATAATATGCTCTTTGGTGATGTGCACGGGCGCGAGTACTAGTTAATAGATAAAGATCTTTAGTTTTAAATATGTTAAGGTTTACAACTTTACATCAGTCGTAACGTAATATTTTGCTTTCATCAAAATTTCAAAGTCACATCTATTACACAGAAATCAATGTTCTTAGGCTAAGTCTGATTTTTGTTTCGAGCCGACTCTAAATTACTTACATAATAAATTAAAAAAAAAATAAAACTTGGATATTGCGGTGATGAATGCACTGAGTACTCTAAATCGTCCGGTTTCATTAAGATTCGCACATACATAAAATCGTACGATCCGAAATAACTGAAAGTATTCAGTGTATCCATCTTCGAAATACGCAAATCTTTTTTCAAAACAAGTAATATGAAACATAAATCATTTGATATTAATGGAAACATAATGCAATGAATACGTGACGAAAAGAAAACGATAACTAATATAGAGAAAATCATAGAGTTGAATCCATAAAATTATAAATCATTCATTACAAAATATTTATGAATTTTACAAACAAAATGCTTAAAAAGTCACTATATTTTGTGCGTGTTTGATCCTAATCGAACGATCAAGATCACTTGTAATAAAATTTCTACTATCACAACCACAGATAACATATTCGGATTACATAAATCTTCTAATTATTGACCGCTGTAATTTTTCAATTTTTACCTTCTTAAAATAACGAATTATCTTTTTTTGAAGAATATTTTTAGTATGAGATTAAAAATGAGTGTCAAGCTCTTTAAGTTTTAATCTGACACAAAAAATTGTACTATAATTGTGAAAAGTAATCTTTAAGCACCAAACATATCAAATCTTTCACCGTCATTGCAATCAAGGATTTTCATTTTGAGTGCATGAATAAAAGCTAGGAGTAAAAATTGTAAATTGAAATTTGAAATTTGTCAAGAATTCTTCTTCTGGTGTAAAAGCTCCAAGTGTACATGTCTTCTTCATTAAGCAATGTTACAACATGCAATTTCATTTTCAATAAGCGTTAACAAAACCAAGAATCTTTTCTTTGAGGAAAAAAACAAAGGTGCAGTTTCAACGAGAAAAAGAAGTAAATCGAAAGTTGGTGTGCCTTTTTCTATGTGCTTGATCTGGTTTTGGCTTTCTCTTTTTTTTCTTTTATAATTTTTTTTTCATTCGACTTTACAAGTGATAATTGCATCTCTTTGTTTCTTATAGTACTGTTCTCACATCATCACATGGAAGCTTGGGAGTAATTAGTACAACTAGTAGTTGGATTATAACCATTTTGATTGTAGAAGAGAATAATCGTAGCTGTCATGGGACCCACCTGTCTGTATCATGTTGTGTTAAAAAAATGTGATGAAACAATCAATGTGGTTGCATCAAAAATTCAAAATCAACCTCTTGTTAATAGAATAATAGTACTTTTATTTATGAGTGTGTGGAAAGTAGCTTTGTTTGCAAAAAAAGAACCGTACAGATCTTTCATTCTCTCTTTTTTAAAATCACTGTATATTATTTTTTTTTTAATTTTGCAAAAAAAATTTCCCTTTTTTATATTTTTTATTTAAATGATTTATTATAATTTTATTACTGTAATACGAAAGTTTAAAATTTAACTTTTTCGTACGAAGCTCGAGTGGTACGCTAGTGTGTCACTCAAATTTCATAAAATATAAAATTTGTTGTTCAAAATATCTAATTCTTATTTGACATTCAAAAATATCACTTATTCTCTTATTTGTCATTTTTTATTTTAAATACAAAAATGTTCTGTTGATCTTCTTTCTCCTTCTACTTCTTCACTCGTGGATCCCGCCCTTGATTCTTCAGGAAGAAGGATTGCATTCGAGTGATGACATGGTGGCTGGAAATCATGAGCGGAACCCACGAGTAGAGAAGTACAAGGAGAAAGAAGACTGATATGAACATTTTTGTTTTTAAAATAAAAAATGATAAATAAAGAAGCAAATATTTTTCTCAGATGTCAAATAAGAAAAAAGTTAGATTTTGAAGACACACTTCTCCCTAAATTAGATGTTATGGCCCACTCATGAGCCGTGAATTCAATTAGACTCTTTTTAAAATAAAATTCAACTGGACTCTAATATTATAATTGGAACAAATTTTAAATTTTTTTTTTTGAGGTAAGGAACAAATTTAATTTGCCGCCAGTGTTTCCCTGTTCCTTCTTAATTAATAGTAATACAAATTCAAGTCAATTAATTTCTCAAGTAATTACGCTTTGTCTCTCCAATTTAGTGACTTCCAAACCTTGCAAATGATATTTCTAGAAGCATTAACTTTAAGAAAATGTACAAGAAGAAGAAGGAAATATTCATTTCCGGTAACACTTTGGTTTGAAATAAAAAGTAAATAATTAGTCAAAAAGTGGTTGTTAGAGACAACTTCATGCAAATGCGAAAATGACTGTTGAACTTGCTTTGATATCATTTGATGTAATATCGCGTCTCAAAAAGTGGTTGCAGACGACGCTTACGAGTTTAGGGTTAACTCGCGACTGGCAACAACGAGTTTAGATTTTTTTTCCGAACTCTAAACTCGCTATCGGTGGTAGCGAATTTAGCTTTTATTTTATTTTTAATTTTGGAAATTATAAAAAAAACTAAACTCGTAGCTGCGAGCTGCGATAATAGCACATCCAAAATTTCTTTTCATTTTTTCTTATATATTTAATTATATTTTCATTTTAATTATTTAAAAAATATATTCGGCAACTACTGCACAAGAATCCGAACCGTTCATTAAATTTTGAAATTTTTACGAATCGAAATTCAATAAACAGTCCGCATCCACGTGTAATAGTAGCAGCATTACAATAGACATGGACCCCTGACCTGATTATTCATTCCCTCTGTAGTCTGTACTTTCCAAACGAAATTATCTCGTTGTTATTATATTATATTATATTATATTATTATATATAATAATCAGGATAAATGAGACTTTAGTGGACCGGTGCTTTAGTGTGATCGATTTCATAGTTTAAGATCAAGAAATCATTCCAAAAAGTGGTATTCCACCACTAGAATCTTTTTTCTTCAGGATTGATCAGCAATTTTCAAATTTAAAATGAATATTTTTTGCACGTGAATATTACAATGATGTCATAGCAGTTATTGTACAGATAACAATGAGAATTCAAAAAATTGATCATTCATTATTATCGTAGCAGTTGAAGTATTACAGAAGATGCGAATTCTCACAACTAGACAACTCTTGTTTAATTACTAAGATAATCAGCCGCTAAAGATTCAAATAAGTTACATTGACCATAATTTATTTGACAGAAGCAATAAATTTTACAATAATATTTTTTAAATCATCAATATATTTTATATGCTTTGTATTGACTGTAGAATAATTCGGCACAAAAAAAAAACACGATGCGCTACCTATAAATTGATTTGATATTTTAAAAATGAATTGAGAAATTTGTACGGGAGAGAATTGATCAAGGTGCAGTGATGGTTTTGTCTACTTATTTATTTCTTCTCCATTGATAAAATTGCATCACATAACGACTCTAGGAGATATATTGAGATCGTGTTCTCCATTTACCATTTACAAGCTGAATTTCATCTTCAGTTTCTTCAACGATCATAGTGCGGTTTGATTGGATCATCACAAATGAAAGCAAATACAATCCAACGATCAGGGCTATTTTTTACATATTTTTGTAAAAGCAATTATATCTAGGGAAATTTGGCCTCATGACACTCCAAAACTTCAAAATTAGCAAATTGCCACCCTATAATCACTTCTTTGTTTTTTGCCACCTCAAAATGCAGTTTTTGTGTTTTTTGCCCTAATTATTCTATTTTGCATCTTTTCTGCAATAAAAATTTACAAACTTTTAAGTATTTCGAAATTGCCCCTCGACCCCACTGTCAGAAACTTCTTCTTAAATGCGAAATGTGGATCAATCCCTCTGTCGACTCCCCCTTTCGAATACCAGACCCAACCCTAACAAAGAGGGAGCGTGTTACTGTGTTGGCATTTGCTGGCCAATGTTTGTGACAAAGAGAGATAAAGACTGACAAGGAGTTCGAAACCCTAACATTCCTCGATGAACCGTCGTACGAATCCCAGAAGCATGACCTCATTTCCGATAATTCCATGTCCATATTGCGGGTTCTATGTCGTAAGACTTGTGAGCGACACAAAATTAGTGTTTTATAGATGCACAAACTACAAGGTCGTATTTTCTTCACTTTTCTATTAATTGATTCTGGTATGGCTTCATTTTGTATTCATTCTGGATTACTCCCTCCATTCTCGTATTTATTTATGGCTGCATAAGGCACAATCTGTTAGTGTATTTCTGGTAGATTTATGGTTTTTTCTGGTTTAAACTGTTTTCGGTAGGATGCGGTACCTCACATGCAACGCTAGGAATTTGGGTAGGAATTGGGAGCTACGAATTGCCCCCGTTGGGACTGAGCACCAGTCTGGGTCCAGTGCCATGAGGAGTTTGTCAGAAAGTGTTGAGAAGGTCGTTGGGAATTAATTATATGTTTCACAAAAAATGGTTAATGCTCATTTCAAGCAGTGTTCATTTTTTCTGGTTTAAACTATTTTCTGGTATAATTGTTTCTATGGTATAATTGTTTTTTCTGGTATAATCCCCCAACTGAATATATTGTTGAAAAATGTTAATTTGTGAATTTATGGTATCCTGGTCTCCTGATGCATCTTTGTTTTGAACGTTTAGAAATTAGGTTGTGAATTTTACATGTCGGAGAACGTGTACGAGGCCTATCTTCGTGATGCGGGAGTTGTGACCATGCAAGACAATACAGAGCATGACACGGAACATAGTAGTTTTCCAGATTGTTGTTGTCATAAACATAATTGTAAGGTCATGAAAGAAATAAAAAAGAAATACAACTCTCATCGCCTTGTTGTTGTCATAAATCTAATTGTAATGTTGTGTTTTGATTGCGATGATACTAAAATGATCTATATGTAGTGTATTTAACAGGGGATGTGGATTATAATCCCTTTTTGTAGAACCCTATCAATTGAATGCTTTGTTATTTATATCGAAATGTTTTGTTATCTGCACTGAAACGGCACAATGAAATGTTTTGTTATCTGCACTGAAACGGCACAATGAAATGTGCTTTGTAGAACCCTTTTGATGTTTTGTAATGTTATTTGTATTGTAATGTATTGAAATGCTTTGGGCACTCGGCACTGCTTATGACAACATTTCGGGTACATCCAAATTCTAACAGCACAATGAAATGAAATGAAGGATAAACATCCAAATTCCATCAGCACTCGGCACAATGAAACTTTAACATCCAAATTCTAACATCCAAGTTCATACATCCAAATTCTAACATCCAAGTTCATACATCAAAATCATACATCCAAATCCATACAGATACATCAAAATCATACATCCAAATGCAAGGTACACCCAAATTCTAACAGCACTTGGCCTCATCATTCCTAACAGATACAATCTCCCATAACACAAAGAGAAAAAAATTAAAACTGGTACCAGATACATCATTCACACCTCGGCACTGCTTTTCCCCCTCTTCCTACAAGCAAAAATTAAACACTGAGATAATTGAGTGGTAGAAACTGTAAATAGGTGGATAATCGATATGTTATAATTCGAGTGGCAGAAACTGTAAATAGGTGGATAATCGAGTAACATAATTGATATGGTCTCCCTGGTACCAGAAACTACAATAATCCAGAAACTATAATCGATATGTTATAATTAAACAGATACATCCAAACTGGTTCTTTTTTGTAACACTGGTACCAGAAACTACAATAATCCAGAAACTATAATCGATATGTTATAATAAAACAGATACATCCAAACTGGTTCTTTTTGTAACACTAGTACCAAAAACTATAAATTCACATCTCCCTAGTACCAGAAACTGAAGCAACAGTGCCTGAAGCAACAATAATCGATAGAGCTAATTTAGAGTACCTCTTTTTTGTAACACTTGATGAAGCAACACCATCCTCAACTGGTTCTTTGCAAGTTCTGCCTTGATGACCTAATTGCCCACATCTCTTGCATTGATGCCTTTTTTTAGGCCTTGATTCGAGACATCCCAGAATGCGCTTCTTTCTGGGTCTTCCGGGTGGTCTCTTCATAATAGGTGGATATACCATAAACCCGGATCAATGCTTGCCTACTTCGATTTGTCGGACATTGGTCTCATGCCTTCTGCGTAAGCAATTCTAAATTTCTCAATCGAAAAATATTCATGAACATAATCCTCTATCCGGGCACCTCTAATAGAGCTAACGAATGCAAGAGCGTGAATGCAAGGTATCCCGCAAAGTTGCCACTCTCTACATGTACACTCTTGTTTGTCCAATTCAACCGCATGCCTCCAAACATTCCCACAGATCCCCTTCCACTAATCTCTGCCCAATGAACACCAATTTTGTTGACGGTAATCTTTTCAAATTGCCTGCTCTTTGCATTCAATTGTTGCATTATATTGGGAAGAATAACACCAGATATTTTTCCCCTACCAACCTCCGTTGCTCAAATTTCACGGCAATTCGTTGTCTAATCTGATCAAGTAGATCCACAATATGAAACTCTTTCAAATCCCTTATCCAACTGTTGAAGCTCTCTGATATGTTATTAGTCACATAATCACACTTTACTGCATCGGAAAACTTACTTATACACCAAAGATGCGGATGATTGTTCTCAAGATATTTCATAGCTGCTGGTGATGCCTTCTTAACCTCATTCAAATGACCTTCACACTCCTCAACTGTGTACGCATACGCATCAGGCTTCATGTGCTTATCAAAAGCTGCGCCATGAAATCTTTTTTTGAAGTTCTCCATCATATGTCGCATGCATTCTCTGTGCTCGGCACCAGGAAACACATTGGCAATAGCATTTTCCAATCCTTTTGATGCATCCGATGAGAAAGTAATGTTCGGTGGATTTCCAATTGCCTCTCTCAATTGAGTCATAAACCATGTCCAATTGTCGGTTGTTTCCAGGTCAAAAACTGCATATGCAACAAGATACAGCCAAGTATGACCATCAATACCCGATGTAGCTGCTAATTGTCCCTTCCACTTGCCTGTCAAAATAGTAGACACATATGTTAGGTACAACAATATGAAAAGTTGCTTAAACTTATGAATTTGGTTGAAATAATAAAACTTGCCATGTAGAGCGGTCGAATCAATTCCCAAGTATGGTCTACAACCATTTAGAAAGACATCCATGCACGGCTTGAGTGCTACAAACATTCGACTGAACCGCATCTTATCTCCATCTCCATAACAGTCAATCTTAACGATGCTGCCAGGACATTTATTTTCCAACTCTTCCTTGAAGTTGTACAACAATTTGAAGCTATCACCCCATGAGCCCTGTATTTGCTTAAGAGCAACCTCTTTTCCCGACCAAGCCTTGTAGTAACTCAACTTCACATGGAACTCATCCTCTAACTTGTCATTCACTTGCTTTGCTCCAACTGTGGGATTTTTCGCCAACCAGTCTCCAACCCTATCGGATACCCACGACTTAGAAGTCATCTTTCCTGCAACCATGCAAGTCGATGGACATGTATGTTCATGTGGCAATAACTTCACCTGCAAGTACAAAATCTATAAGCATGATCTTGAAAGTATAGTAACAAAATGCTACAAGTCTAAATTAAACCGTCAGAGAATTTACCGCAAAAGTTTTATCCTGGCATCTGGAAGCTCGAATCCTCCATGGACAATCAGGATGCTTGCATTTTCCAATGAATCTCTTTGTATCCGACTTCACTGTAACAAATTCAAACTCCTTTTGAATTGCAAAATGCCTTAAAGCCTTTCTGAACGTAGATGCATCTGGAAATAATGCGTTAACCTCTATTTTCGAGTTGTTGGGGTCACACGCAATGGTAGTTTCAACTTCACCAACATCCACTACTTTTGGATCCTCACAAGCCACTATATCCTTCGTAATGGATTTCGTAGTTCCCTTCGAACTAGATCCTAGACCACCATGTACCTCTGTCCCTAGCTCCAACTCCCTTACATTGCCAATACCATACAAAACCTCATCATTGTATCGCACACTTGGCTCACTACTCTCAAATGGATCAGCATTGTTGCAATCTTCAGAGCTCTCTGCTTGGCTTTGATTTGGTGTTGGATTTGAACCACTACACTTAGAACTTTCATCTGAATCATACAATACTACTAGAAATGCTATTTTTCTTTCTTCTTCATACATTCTAAAAATATTTGGTATTTGCACCTCATATAGTAATTCAACATCTTTACCTTCTATTTTGTCAAAAAACCAAATTTTAGGCGTTTGAGAGCTCCCCCATTCGACCTTCTCGGATAAATCACTTTTCAAATCACATATAGAAAATTTATCCGAATCCACCACCCATTCATGCATCCTACCTTTCACATATGCTTTTCTACCATCAATTTTTTTATTCCAAAATCCATTGATCTTAACTTCTATTTTAAAGGCGGTCTCCGGATCAATCCTGCACCAAACAAAATTGAACTTAGCATTTCCCAATAGTGTAATTATCAACACAATTGTTGCAAATAAACTGTACAAAAAAGAATCGAACTGTCCTATTCTCATACTGATTGCTGCTGTAAATAAACTGAGTAAGCAATCACTGATAAGCTGCAATCACTGATAAACTACAATCACTGATAAACTGCAATTACTGATAAGCTGTAAATAAACTGAGTACAACAATCACGGTAAAGCTGGTAAACTGCAATCACTGTAATTATCAGCACTGAGAATACACTGACTGGCGATTCTGCCGAAAATAAATTGAGTACTCGAATGAAAAAATGAATCCAGGATTGAGTATTCAGATGCAAAAATAAACTGAGTAGCACAACTGCTGTCGATGAAATGAATCAAATAAAATATAGAGGAGAAGAGAGGAATACCCATCTGGAATCCAGGACTGCACCATCGACAGGAGATTCTGACGCATACGACACCAGTCGATCGAAGTAGGGGAGCGCCGAGCGGAGGTGACCTTGCAGAGCGGAGGGGACTCGACCTGATCTTCGATTTTTGGTAGCGTTCGAATCAATTTCAGACGAGTCTAGCTTAGCTATGGTTCGAATCAATCCATCAAGAAAGAAGGAGGATAATTTCGAAATACTTAAAAGTTTGTAAATTTTTATTGCAAAAAAGATCTAAAATAGAATAATTATGGCAAAAAACACAAAAACTGCATTTTGAGGTGGCAAAAAACAAAGAAGTGATTATAGAATGACAATTTGGTAATTTTAAAATTTTGAAGTGACATAAACCAAATCTCCCTAAAAAGAAACAGAGAAATAAAATAGTAGCAATCCAAATCCAATCCCATTCAATGGATCACCATTCACCAATTCTCCATGCAATCACGTGCGCACCTCTCTCCCTCCAAAGTTAGTCGGTCCCATCTCTCTCTCACCAACGCACGACGCACCACCTCTTAACAATTTCCCTCCCCTCTTCCTTTCCCTTTCCCCTTCTTTTCTCCCTCTCACTCACTCACTCACTCACTCACTCACTAGCACACTCTTACATTCATGTAAGCATCTTCTCTCATTACACCATAGGCAACCAATTTCACAATCTGCGAGAGGAAAGAAGAACGAAAACAAACAGAGGAGCTACTGAGAGAAAATCCAATTGTTTTCGAAGATGAAGCTAGCAGTTGAAGTACAAAACGCCGTTGATCTCATGCCAAAGGACGGTCAGGGATCGGCCAGCCCGTACGTCCAAGTTGAAATCGACGGTCAGATCCAGCGCACTAAAACCGTGCACAAAGATCTCTCCCCTTCATTCAACCAAACCCTCTTCTTCGACCTCCACGATCCGTCTCTCCTCCCCGAACAATCAATCAAGGTATCCGTTTACAACGACCGTTCTACCAACCCCGGCGCCGGCGTCGCGGGGCAAAACCATAATTTCCTTGGACGTGTTAGGATTTCAGGCGAGTCGGTTGCTCTTTCGCCAGACACTGCCGAGGTGCAGCGGTACCCGCTTGAGAAGCGGGGAGTGTTCTCTCATATACGAGGTGATATTGCTCTTCGGGTGTATCTTGTGCCCGATTCGGGTAATTCTGCAGATCCGGATCCAATTCCTGTTATTGACCCGCAGCCGGTCCCATCTTTCGCTGTGCCTGAGAGTGTTGGGTCCAATGACGAGAAAGTAGAGAAGAAAGTGAAGAATAAGGCTAAAGAGAAGGAGAAGGAGAAGGAGAAAGAAGCACACATGTTTTACTCAGTCGGCAATGGTTCGGGCATGGCAGGTGAGGTTAAGATGCCCTTCCCTAAACCAAACGTGGTATTTGAGGAAAAGTTCGCACGGCCCGAACCACCACCTCCTGTGGTACATATGAGACCGCCCTTTCCTGTTATGGGGGCTGCACCCCGACCTGAGTTCGGTTTAGTCGAGACTAGACCGCCACTTGCCGGGCGAGCAACTGGTAACCGACTTTTTGGTGCACCCAACAATTTGTTTCATGCACCAGGTGGTATATTTGGTACACCAGGTCATGTTTTACAAGGTGAAAAAATAGCCTCAACATATGACCTAGTGGAACAAATGAAGTACTTGTATGTTACTGTGGTTAAGGCACGCGACCTGCCCGCTAAGGATATTACCGGGTCGCTCGACCCATATGTAGAGGTGAAGCTTGGTAACTACAAAGGGACGACCCGTGCCATAGAGAAGAACCAATACCCGGTGTGGAATCAGGTGTTCGCATTTAATAGAGAGCATATGCAATCTAACATGCTGGAAGTGGTTTTGAAGGATAAAGACTTGCTTAAGGACGACTACGTAGGACGAGTGCTGTTTGATTTAACTGAAGTGCCTGTCCGAGTCCCACCTGATAGCCCGTTAGCACCACAATGGTACATTTTTCTATTCCTTTGTTTTAAATCCTAAACTCCGTCCTTGGTATAAGTCCGGTTGATATTTGCACACCATTATTTACATCAATTTTCTTTGGAGAGGAAGAGGTATTGTATTGATTTTACCAGCCAACTTTTATTAAAAGAAACAACCAATTCCAATCAGCTGAGCTTATCTGTTTCATCAATTTGGTACATATAGATGGGAACTTATGAACTGGATTTCAGTATGGTACAAGTAGGCATATCACTGAAGATTCTGATGTGATTTAAATTTTTTGCATATCAGGTATCGGTTACAGGACAAGAGTGTGAATAAACTCCCAAAAGGAGAGGTAATGCTGTCAGTTTGGATTGGGACTCAGGCTGATGAGGCATTTCCTGATGCATGGCACTCAGATGCACACAGTGTAAGTACCTTAGAAGGCCTTAACAATACACGTTCCAAAGTGTACTTCTCCCCGAAGTTGGTATACTTGCGTGTAACTGCAATTGCTGCCCAAGACCTAATACCGGCTGACAAATCGCGCCTCCCAAATGCTGCCTTGCGAATTCAGGTGGGACAGCAGTTACGCCGGACCAGACCTGTGGCACCATCACTTAACCCAATGTGGCATGAGGAGTTTATGTTTGTTGCATCTGAGCCCTTCGACGAGCCAATTGTGGTAACAGTTGAGGACCGGATAGGACCCAATAGGGATGAACCGATTGGTCGAATTATTTTACCGATACAAGCTGTTGCTCAACCAAGGTTTGACCATAACAAACCTGTTGAACCCAGGTGGTTTAGTCTGGCCAGGCCGATGTCTTCATCAGAAGAGAATGGAGAGAAAAAAGAGACTAAATTTTCAAGCAAGGTACATTTGAGACTGTCCCTAGAATTCGGGTACCATGTCTTGGATGAATCAACTCACTATAGCAGTGACCTTCAACCAGCTGCAAAGCATCTTAAGAAACCAAGTATCGGTATACTCGAATTGGGTATTCTGAGCGCTCGAAACCTCATGCCCATGAAACCCAATAAGGGAACGGATGCATATTGTGTGGCCAAATATGGTTCCAAATGGGTCCGGACCCGTACCCTTCTGAGCACTCTCTGTCCTCAATGGAACGAACAATACACATGGGAGGTGTTTGATCCATGCACTGTAGTTACCATTGCTGTTTTTGACAATTGCCACTTCAGTGGTCAAAATGTGGAGGTCCGTGACCAACGGATTGGTAAGGTACGGATACGTTTATCCACCCTCGAAGCAGATCGGGTGTACACTCATTTTTATCCATTATTGGTTTTACAACCATCTGGCCTCAAGAAGACCGGCGAACTTCATCTTGCAGTGAGGTTCACTTGCACAGCATGGGTAAACATGGTTGCATCATATGCAATGCCTTTGCTACCAAAAATGCACTATGTGCAACCAATTTCAGTTTTACAGCTTGATTATCTGCGGCACCAGGCAATGCAGATAGTTGCAATGCGGCTAAGTCGTGCCGAGCCACCTCTACGCCGTGAGGTGGTGGAATACATGCTAGATGTTGATTCTCACATGTTTAGTTTGAGGCGAAGTAAGGCCAACTTTTACCGAATCATTGCACTGTTTTCTGGCTTTGCTGCTGCTGGAAGATGGTTTGACATGGTCAGGAACTGGAGAAATCCAATTACGACCATACTGGTTCATGTGTTGTTTGTGATATTGGTTTGTTACCCTGAATTGATCCTTCCTACTGTGTTTCTGTATCTCTTTCTGATTGGGATTTGGAATTACCGCTTTCGGCCAAGGAACCCACCTCACATGGATACTAAACTATCACATGCTGAGCTGGCACATCCTGATGAACTGGATGAAGAGTTCGACACATTTCCAACTTCAAGGGCAGCAGATTTCATCAGAATGAGGTATGTTAGCCTGTTGGCACCCTTTAAAATGTTTTCTAATGTTTTATCTAGATCTCTAATTAAGGGGTCTGAAACTGTAGCACTTCAAGGTAATCTTAAACGCAGCCCCACCCTGGCTTATTAAAGAAAATGCCAGACAATTATTTTCTACTATGATTGTGCAGGAAAAATATAACAAAATTATATTTGTAATAATGATAATTGCAAAATTTATACACCCTTCATGTTGGTGCACTTTTTTTTAACCATATAAAATCAAAAGAGCCTATAAGTAAAGAAAACAACAATGTGTTTTTCTAAAAAAATAAACAATGATTAGTCTTTTTTCTTGTATATTGGCCCCACTGTATAAAAGTTTCTGGCTCCAGGGTGTTCGAGAATATTATTATAGAAAATAATATTTGTATTAGAAATCCAACATAAACACAGACTAAGAAACTATTTATTGTTTACTGTACTAGTCAGGGCACTTGTGAACCGTGTTGAACTCTTCAAACAAAAAAACATTGGATACTGACTTATGAGTTACATTGCGCACCCCTTAAAATTTCCAGGTATGACAGACTGAGAAGTGTGGCAGGCAGGGTCCAGACAGTTGTGGGTGACTTGGCAACTCAAGGGGAGCGGGCCCAGGCATTGCTGAGCTGGAGGGACCCACGTGCAACAGCCATATTCATATTTATTGCTCTAGTCGTAGCTATAGTTCTGTATGTCACTCCTTTTCAAGTGCTGATAGTAGCAGCCGGGTTATATCTACTAAGGCACCCAAGATTTCGTAGCCGTATGCCATCTGTTCCTTTCAATTTCTACAGGAGACTTCCAGCCAAGTCTGACAGCCTCCTGTAATCAACGATTAGGGTTGGGATTCCTTTTCCAAAATGGAGAAAATGAGGATTTATTTGTTACTTCTGTTAGATATATTTTTTAATTTAGTCCGTGGTGCTTGGCCTCAGAAAATTTAGACTTATGCTGCTGCCGCTTGCCTGATTTGCCTGAAACAAATAGTTGTGTAGCAATAATACGTGTATTTATCTGTGGATGACAAAGGATCTGATTGTCATTCATTTCTGGTAAATTAGCAATGTAATATGAGAGCCTTGGTTAAAAAATGTATAATGCAAGTTTTGAGGTGTTCAATAGTAGGTCACCAGAGCTTTGCTCGAGTACATGAACAAACTTTAAATGCATGGAATTTAACCTAGATATGCATTTGTTTGAACTTTGAATAGAATGGACATCTTATGAAGTTCTTTTTAACTGATTCAAGAGCAAGACTATGGATTCAAACATGTATTTTCAAAGAGGTAGGTGTTGTGTAGCTTTTCATTTTTGTATGTAAAGAATTAGTGTATGTGAGCAACTTGCTCTTGTGGAGCCGTGGGTCATGACTTCTGATCGAATTATTTTATTTATCTTATTTTTTTATGGGTAATATTAGGAAAGTGCATGTGAGGGATCCAAGTTGAGCCTAGCGGAGTTTAAATATTCGGCTTATTTTGGTCTGATAGAAATGTGCCATCTTTGGTCTTTTTTGCTAATAATATGTACTGTTCTTTTTTCTTTTGAGAAAATATGCACTGTTCTGATTAATAATAATCTACCCCTGCATGGTATAAAGAGGGGAATTAGAACAATATGTTCTGTATGTGCTGTTCTCATTTGTTCGACAAGTATGAAATTGTGCAGTTGAATGAAATTACTGAATGAAAAATAGAATTTAGTGGAAACTGTAGAAAAGTGAAGAGATAAAAATAGCGTTGTAATTTTGCAGTTTGTTTGTTTATTTGGATGTTAGTTTGTTTTCATTTCTATCAAGAGTCAGTTTCCACTTTTCTGTTTTTATTTCCACCGAACACATTTCTAATACTACAGATTAGAAGTCGATTTCAAATTTCAACTTTTCTCTGTTTCGTTGCTTTGCCGACCACTTTTAGAAGTTCATTTCAAAATTTAACCTTTTCTCTATTCGTTGATATGCCATCCACTAGTGGAGGGCTGAAGCTAGATCTTGAAATCTATACTGTGAATTACTGAATTTGGAGCAGTTGACAAGTAGCAACCGTGTTTGTCATGGTATTTATTTTGGTAGGAAAAAAAAAATCTGATTTAGGGTACTAATATGAGTGAGATACCATCATTCTTATCTAAATCTCATAACTTATAGTTTCGTAAATAAAAATGTTTGAATAAACAATTAGGAAAAAAGAAACTGCATATGTTAATTGCATATCTCGCAGCTATGAATCAAGTTCACGCATAATTCATAGTTGCATATGCACTTAAAATACAAATATACAGATGTAAATATGCATAAGAAGTTCTGATTTATCACTCCGTTCATCAGATATATTATATATTTTGTTTCCAAATTACAGAAATCGGATAACTACATACCCAGCATCATTAATTTTCATTAAAGAGTATGGTTTCTTTCTTATCAAATTTGATTTTGCCTAACCATTTAATGAATTGTAGTTCAGACCTTGTCAAGTGTAGCCTTTGTCCTACCTAACACAAAAGTCCAAAGGAGAAAGTATGTCAAGAATAACCCTCTTCATTTATTCTACCTTTCCTTTGTCTCTCATGTGCAATCAAACAAGCTCAAAACCACATCTAGAAGAAAGAAAGATATCTAATGAGTGATATGAATTGAAAATTTGAAATGATAGGTAGGTCTAGTCTCTTTTTCCCTGCTACATACCAAACGAGAGAAGGACAAAACTGCTTTGCTCTCCTCTTGTCATTGTATTGTACCAAAAGATATGTGCACCTACACTGTGAAAGATTGACATGCCAACCAACTACCAACTATTGATCTTGGACAATAGTACCATATATTGAGAATCAGAATCACACAAAAGATGTTTCATTCTCTCCTTTACAGATTGAAGACATGACAAGCAAGAAAAAGAATTGCTAAGCTTAAGATAGCCTATTGCAATTTAAGCTTGATATCTTCTACATTAATTTTGTTAGCTTATTGAGTAACCCAAAATTAGGCATGCTCGTTAGCACGTAAAAA
Source organism: Eleocharis quinqueflora (assembly GCA_964058865.1). Lineage (NCBI taxonomy): Eukaryota > Viridiplantae > Streptophyta > Magnoliopsida > Poales > Cyperaceae > Eleocharis > Eleocharis quinqueflora. Next base: position 22,974 of record CAXKVX010002657.1, read on the forward strand.
CAGTTTTGTGATGGTGATTGTTACCAAGAAACATTAATTGAGTCCTTTTTTACCTACATTTTGGTACTTGATTTTAGCTATCAAACAGAAATTGAGTCATTTTGTGCAAATTGATTTGTTCAAAATTATATTAAACCAAATTGCTGAGATAATACAATTTTTTTTTTGAAGAAAAGATAATACAAGTTTCCATGAGGTCCAAAATGCCATCTCTTGTATAACTTGCATGCGTGCCACAATAACTTGTCTTCGGTTGGTCGATGTGTATAATTTTCTCCTAACATTTTGTAGCCCGTTTATACTAAAAAAAGGAAAGTTTTTTAAGAAAAATGGGCTTAAAGCCCAATACAAAGAATCGCTGACAAATTTGTACACTATATCCATCCCTTCCTATTGGGCTTTATATTTCGAGGAGGCGACGACTGTAGAGCTTATCCTAAATGATTAGTTGTGACTAATATCTACAATGTTCTATCTAGCGGGTCAGGAGATAAAAGTTTTCACCGTCTGTTGAATATTCTTAGTTGCCACATAAATGGTCACAACATCAGAATCACACTAATTCCTTATAGAATCTAAGAAGAATCGGAGGGATTTTGTTCCATCGAGGCGGGTAAATTATCCTAAAATATCTCAGTCGCGAGGCTCAGATTTCTTCCTCGCCAGATGCTCTCTCTTCCTTTAGTTTTTCTTCAATTAAAGCATTTTATCTCGCAATCTTTTCCTAAAATCCGATGATGTCTGCCAACTTCGCCTCGACCTCCTCCATCGTGGTTTCCACGGTTGCCTCGCGTAGAATCACTGATTTCACTGCCTCTCTCCTTCAGAGTTCCCAAGCTCTATTTTCTCGGGTAATCACCTCACTTTCTTCATTTTTACCATTTTATGAAGAAATTTATTGGTTACTTTCTGTACCAAGATGTCTGAACTGATAGGGTACCTATTACAACCCAAATTGAAGTTTGGAAGCATTTTCCAATTTATAAGGTTTTATTGGTGAGTGAGTCTGTTATGGACAAAAAACTTGAACACAAATTAATTACAATCGTTAATATTTATCAATAAGCGTGCAATCAAGTTGATTTTGACATCAATAATAGTGCAATCAAGTTAATTTTGATCCATAGCTTAATTAGCCTTTATTGGTAGTTGTGAAATTTTCCGAATTTTGGGTTGTTGGTATGCCTGATGACTGATAGTCAAACATGCGTAGGAAATTAGAATCCAACCACACCTCCTTTCTGACTGTAACAATTTTCAGTTTCGGTCCAGAGGAGGCGCAACTACGCATCTTTACACAATGTACCGAGACATGCCGGCAAAGTATTTTGCACACAAGTCAAAGTACCAGATGGAGTAAGCAGCAAACAAGAGGATGATGAGGCATGCGAGTTGGTTAATGGAGTCGACCTATTAATTGGTGAAGGCGAGGATACTATCCATGCCTATCTACTCAAGGCAGTTAAGAACAATAACGGGGCAGGCGTGCTTCTTCTTTCTGATGTTTGTGGGTTTGAGGATTCATCTACACGGGACTTCGCTTATCGGGTGGCTTGTAATGGTTACAAGTATGTTTTCTGTTACAATATTATTTATCTTGGCATTGCTTCAAAATCACATGTTATCAGTAAACTAGGGTTAGTAGTTCAAACGGAGTAAGCTATATTTATAACCAGTTAATTTAAAATCATGACAACTAACAAAGTGAAAAGAATTGAAAAGGATATTGTCTATAGTTAGATATGTAATATATCTAGTTTGGTACAATTTGGAAAATGGTTTCTCATAGCTTTGAAAAGCTAATCATTCAAATTTATTGACACTTGTTGACAACCGTATGCTATCATGTTGAAATTGCACCAGAATTAATACATTACATGACTAAACTATAGGGAACATAACTACAATTTCACTTTTGCAACTATCATTTCTCTTTTCACAATTTTTACATAAATTTGGTGGTTATTATATATCCTTACCACCAAAAGGACTCTCAATAGTTGCCTTCGCTGTGCAGTGTTCTTGTACCAGATCTGTTTCGTGGAAATCCATGGAGGAAAGACCGGCCAAAATCTGAGTTTGATAAATGGTTACAAACCCAAAACCCACTACAGTTATCCAAGGACATAGACCTCTCCACAAAATGGCTAATTGATGTATTTAAATCAGCTGGTATTTCAGAAAAACTGGGTCTAATTGGATTCTGTTTTGGTGGAGGACGCCTTATTGAAACTCTAGCTCTGGACACTAATTCCAATTTTGCAACTGGGGTTTGTTTCTATGGAACAAGAATAGACCCTTCATTGAGTAACCAAATTAAGGTACCAGTATTGTTCATTAGTGGGGACAAAGATCCGCTATGCCCAGTTAGTATGTTAGAAGAGATGGAAAAGAACATTAATGGTACAAAATTGGTAGTGTATAGTGGGAGGGGGCATGGTTTTGCGCATAGGCCTGAGTCTCTTGAGGATGATAAGGATGCAGAGAATGCATTTGTAGTTTTGCGCACTTGGTTGCAAGAGAAGTTGCTCACAGGTGCTGCTTGTAGTGTTGTGCCATAAGCGCTTGGTTTTCTGGTATGTTGTAAATGTGTTCTTCCTTATAAATGGATACTTGTTATGAAATGCAGAAATGGGACTAATTCTTATTCAAGCCTTCTTCATCTTTCATCTTATGTACGAATTTATCACACTTTGCTGAGCTTGAAAGATGCCCCATTATAACTTTTTATTATGGACCAATTTGTTTTATTAGGGCTTTGGTGCTCTTTCATTAGATGTTTCGTTCAAAGGATTCTAGCCTCTCTTTTTCTATGAAAAATTGAATAAAATGTAAGAACAGCATGGTAGAAAATAGCAGCACATGGTTTGGTACGTTCTGGCAGTGGTACAAAGTTTGTAAGTTCAGATAACAAAAACACTAAGATGAAATTATTTAGATTATCTGGCCTCCTGATTAGGGGATATTTGATTGATTTCTTTGTGTTTGTTTAATGATTAGGTGATATTTCAGATAACAAAAACACTATTATGAAATAATTAACTAACATTTCTTTTGTTAGTTGCACGGTATCAGTCAACTCTCATAGATAAATATTTTACGTAAGGATTCGATTTTTAGTTAAAATATTGACATGGAGTCATTCATGGCTGATTGCAATACAAATTTTCTTGGAACAACTTGGCCATTATTGTTTGATTCCAGTCATTATTCATCTGTTTAAATCAAATGTATGGCCAGATAAGAGTACCAACTAAACTTGGATTATTGAAACTGATTGCGTCTCTTTTTGTTTTTAGTGCCGCAACGATAACATTTGTCAGGTGACCGATCTAAAATCACGTACAACTTGTACAAATCTGGTTCCAGTCCGATTTAGTTTGGGTATAAATATGTCAACAAAATATGATTAGATGATTTCATTCTGTTAAAATGTTTCTAGCTACAACGGCCAGGACGCAAAAAAAATATATATGATTTAAGAATGACGATTAACAAGTTCAAATATACAAAATTAGAAACAAAACTACCAACTTTTATCACTTCTTATTTCGATGATAGATTAATTTGTCATGTTTGAACTTTTATGGTACAGTACAATGAAATAACACCGAAATTTTTTTATTAATCAAAATAAATTGAAAATATACGAAACTGACAAAATTCGAATCAAAATCACTAAATTAACCATTCCGAAGTTAACTCCAAAATCATAGGTTCCGGACTAATTTGATGCACGGATGAATTGTTTATATTAGAATGGTTTCAAACACAAGTCCCCGGTCCACTTTGCTTTAGATTCGATTATTTTATTAATGAAAATATTAATATTTTAATTGATGAGTTGGCTTGTATTTAGGTCATTTTTGTAACGAATTAGATTGTGCTCGTCGAGACTGTAACTAGTTTTTTATTGTTGCAAATCATCAAGCCGTAGATATCTGAGTCTACTTCCACCACGTTGAGTTCTATTTGCGATCGAAGGAACGTGCATCTCAAATTTGGCTCCCATCTTCAACTTATATCTTAATTAGTATTTTTTTTATCATGAGTTTGCGCTAGATTCAATTTTGAATTACTCATTTCTCCGATCGCAAAACGGACTCGACACGATGGAAGTAGACTCGAATATCTACAGCTGGATGGCTTGCGACGATAAAAAAGACTAATTATGATTCCGACGAGCGTAGCTGAAATTGTTAAAACTTGGTACTTGTGTTTGAAACCATTCTAATATAAACAATTCATCCGTGCATCGATCAAATTAGTATAATTTCGGAATTAACTCCGAAATTTATGACTCCGAAATGACTAGTTTGGTGATTTTGATCCGAATTTTGTTTGTTTCGTATCTTTTCAATTTATTTTGGTTAATAAAAAAATTTCGGAAAATAACATGCTATTTTACATTAACAAATAAACTGTGGAAAAGGGTGGCACTATCAACATCGAAAATATTGATTCACAACCAAAGATAAATTATTTTTTATTTGTTTTATTTTTTACATGCAAATATAAATAATAAAAATGAATATTAAAGTGATTATCAATCTGAAAGTGTTACCATCTCGGTGTGCGGAGAACATTTTGGATGTCAATAACACTGCCATGTGAAAAAAGACTTCCTGATAATGCAATACAATTGTGCGAATATGAAAAAAAGATGAATTTCATTTCTTCTTAACTAACAACAATTTTTTAAACATTATATTTAATCAAATATGTCTTTTTATTTTATTTATTGAATATTGTACATCTAACAAAATTATGATTTCAATCCCCTGTTTTTAATTAATTGTTTAAGTACAATCATAAACTTTGAAGTAGAAAAGTTATAGTCTAATTCTACTATGAATCAAAATTAACTTGATTACACTATTATTAATGATAATTAATAATTATAATTGATTTGTGTTTAAAATATTTGTTAATAGCATAGTCAATTCTTTATGGAAGCAACTAAATGTCCTCCCTTACACGCCCCCTAACTAACTCAATTATTAAATAGCTAATCAATGAGTTTCTGTTATTAATTCATTCCAAAAATACCTTAATTGTCCCCCATACACGTCCTCCACTACAAGACAAAAATATCCTTAACAACCCCTCTAACTAACTACCATTAGAAGAGCTAATTTTCATTCTTGAGAATGGAAATTAACGATGCGCGTCCAAGTCTTTATATAAATCATACGAAATCTTTATAGTTGTGTGTCCAAGTCTTTATATTACATAAAACTACGCATTTTAATTCAATTTTGTAACAATTTTATTACAATTTTGCTATAATTTTGCTGTAATTTGCTGCATTTTTGCTCCAATTTGGATGTAATTTGTTGCAAATTAACACTTCGCACGTCCAAGTCTTTATATAAATCATACGAAGTCTTAATAGTCGCACGTCCAAGTCTTTATATTACGTAAAAACTATATATTTAATTCAAGTTTGCTGCAATTTGTCGTAATTTTGCTGCAATTTTAAATATAAAGACTTGCTTGTTATAATATAAAGACTTGATTGTTACTATATAGAAATTTTCTTGTTTTAATATAAAGACTTGAAGGTTTCAACTTTGCAACAGTTTTGCTGCATATATAAATATAAAGACTTTTCTGTTGTAATATAGAGACTTGCTTGTTCTAATATAAAGACTTGCAATTTCGAATTTTGCAGAAATTTTGCTGCATTTTTAAATATAAAGACCTACCTGTTGTAATATAAAGACTTGATTGTCACAATATAGAGACTTGAAAACCAATCATACAATTTAACACGAATGCCACAACAGACTATGTATCACTTCGAATCTGAAATCATGTTCTACAATTTTGTATTATAAAAATGTAGTTAAACACCAAGGGAATGTTAACATACTAAAGTGCTTGATGAAAGAAATACCTACTGAAAACAAACTATAGAGTAGATTCTTAGAAGCAAATCGTCGAGCACTTGTTGTGCATAAGAATGATAACATTGAGGTATGTTGAAACAATATCATAAAAACTTCCAACAACAATTAACATTAAAAATGTTCCTTAATCCTCAACTAATTGAATTTTTCTTATAATAATAATCAGTGATGAAGCTCAATGTCATTTTTTAGATTTTATTTGATTTTTGCAAGCCAAACCTCGATTCGTTTTTTAAGGGATTTTAAGTTTTATTTGATTACTTATTTTACAGTGATTTTAGGGAAGAAGAATCTGCGCCACAGAAGTAAAGTGTAATATTAGCCACTAGTTCCATTTCGGATTCTCTCCAACTATTATTTGAAGTAAAGTGTAATATTAGCCACCTGATTGAGTCTAGATGGTTCGGATTATTCAGATGATTTTGAAGCAATGATTCAGATTTAGTAGATCTTTTGATTTAAATTTCAAGCTCTATGTCAGCACCCTCCCAGCCGATTTTTTTAATAATATACATTAATAATAGAGGGGGGACGCGAGAAGGAGACGGGAGAGAGGAGGACAATAGATTTTACTCATTCTTTATATCATTTTCTTTTGGTCGGCCTCCTTATAACAAAAATTTGTAATTTTACTTTTGTCCCTGCTGGTTACCTTACCAGGTTGGTACCCGAGCACTCAAAACTAGAGTCCAAATCTGCTGTTATTTCGAGGGAAAAGCAAGATTCTATTTATTTCCTTGACATCGTAGGATCAATCACGAACGGTTCGAATTATTTCTTCTCTCTTCTCGATTTTCACTCTCTTCACATAAATCTTAGCTCTGGATCTCGAATCCAAACAAATCAGAACGAATAACCTATTGTTCCTATAACATCGGATATGGAATCCTCAAAACTAATGTTCTCTAGCAGTATTGATATATGGAAGCACGTCTTCAGCAGAAATTTATCTTGCAATTTGCATTGATACAGTTCTTGTACAGGCGCAAGATAGGCCTAAAAAACAAAAATTATTAATGATATTCCTTTGATTTCTTTCATTAACTTGTTCCACCAAAGTTACATTATTTTTTTTTTTGCAAAAAGTTGGATATTTCAAAAGATGAATACACTCGGTACTTCGACTCATCTGGATCGTTTAATTTATTGAAATTGGTGAAAAGTTATTTCTTGAGAAATACATCAAAAATTAAAGCGAATTACTTTTCACCAATCGCGATGAATTGAACGATTCATATTGACTGAAACTCAGTGTATCTATTTTTGAAGTATCTAAGTTTGTGCCTTATTTTTGGAGAAGATGTGAGTTTTTTACTCCAAGTCTAATTTAAATATTGATCTAAATTCTTATTTTTGACATAGCATTGCTCTTAACAGAGACAATTTGCGCTCTTTTTTTGATACTTATCTAGTCTACATTGTAATACAACATGGAGCAGAAATGACGAAAAAGTCTTAATTGAGGGATAAAATGAAAGGATGGCTCTTTGACTGGTGAGCCATGCGACTCATCTCATGCATATCCCTTGGAAATAATTAAAGGAATAAGTTATTATCATGAGGATAAGCACATTCCTCTTTAGTCTTTACCCAGTTGAGATTAGAAAATAAAAGCTTTTCCTCTTATTTAAATCAAGTTCTATAAGAAAAAGTGTTATTATTTACCTTTTCCAATTAGTTTGTCAAAATATCTAAAATGTAAAATACAGAATATGTTAAAGAGTTGGAAAGGAAAGATACTATTTGAAGGTGGACGACTGATTCTAGAGAGAACCATTTTATAGTAATAAAATTCCCCATTAAAGTTTGGAAATATTCACAAAACTTTTTTTTTTTTTAAATGTTTACAGGAATGAAATATGTTGCTCGCCTTTGCTCGTCTCGATCTGGCCATTCCAAATTTATATAACGACTCTAATATATCATAATGTGTACTCCTACAGCTCAGCTCATATGTCTTAGATTGGACGATCAAATCAAGCCTAGCGGTGTAAATGGGTCGGATTTGTCGGGTTTCGTATAAATTTTCAAATCGTTAGATGTCGTTCCAGTTGTAGTGTTTTTAACCCGTAACCAATCAACCAAAAATAAAAACCATTCAATTCTTATTTTATTTAGGCGGTCGGATTTTGCGGGTTTCACAAACTTTAATATTTCACAAACTTTTTTAATAATACAAAAGTAAAAGTAACAATTGAAAATAATGTAAATAACACATTGACTTCAGTTGATCTTTTGTCTGAGAATGGAGACATCTTCAGGTCATGTTTTCTATCTTGTATGATCCCCATTGCTCTACTTCAATTGTTTTGTTAATTAAATTATAGTACCTAATATTGGGAAATGCTGGTATACATGATAAGCATGCTAATGCAACGATTGAGTAGTACAATTTTATCTGGATCAACCCAACATGACCCCACCACTTATACAGAACAAAAACGAACTATTTAGATTTTACTGTTCTCGATCTGTTGTTTTGTAAGTTTTTGTTTTGTTTCAAATTCGATCATAGATCTTGACGAGATGTGAGAATATATGAGATATATGCATAGATATGCTTGGGTATACAAGGCAGTACCATATAAACAATAAACAAACCCATGCGTGACATCGTGTACTGTTTGACTGTCTGAAAATGTGTGTGGTACCAGACCAGGCTCAGTACCTGTTACCAATTTCTGTACCCAACTACATATAGTCATATAGAAAGGAGAGGATCATTTTGATTGATTTGAATACAGCACTTATAACCTCTAATTTAATCTCAAGTTCAAAGTTCAAACACGCTCAGCTAACAAGAACCTTTCTAGTGCCAAAAGGAGGTACACTGGTACAGAGTGGCATATTAAAAGCATAGCACATGGCATATCTCATTCAACAAACCAAAAACATAATCTTGGCATTTGTTTGGTTGGGTTGATTGCTTATGCTGAATCAAAATTTTCTTAGTAAAAATTCATCTCAAAACGTCTGCATAATTAAACAAATGCTTCCAACTTTATAAGATACAGATGCTCTAATTAAATATGACAATGACAAATAAAATAAAATAAAATAAAACAAAGGAGCAGCATTGCCAGCATGGATTATTCTTTTGTTAATCCTAGAATCACGCCTTACGCCATGGGAATTGAAATTATTACAAACAAAAAAAGATTAAAAAAAAGGTTTGGTGCTTACATGAATCATGCACCACATGCTTTGTTTTATTTCATCATTAGCGTCATTAATTCTCTACATATTACATTAAAAAAGTTTCTCTACATACGATTCATTTTAAACGAGAGACACGACATTACGACAACACCTAGAAGTGGAAAGTGGTCAGAGCAAAATCAGTTGTGTCCCTTCTACAAAAATTACCTTGATTTGGGAATCCCAGAAAAATTATCTTGCTTTTTTTTCATTGGTTTATTAAGTTATTACACGTTGAACTTGATAGAATAGAGTTCTAAGATCAACTGCTAGTACGTAAGCATCTTTTAACAATTACAATTCAAATTTTGAGATCTTAATCATCTAGCTAAAATCAAAACAAGCAATTAATAAAAGCAATTGAGCAAATAAAACAATAAAATGCAAATACAGTAAAGAGAGACAGAGTAAAGAGCAAGAGAGATCAAGAGAACACAAGAACGCGCTATGTAACGTGGTTCAGCTTACAAACAAACTAGGTCTACGTCCACGGGACTTCCAAAATCAAAACTTTCTTTCGGGACTGATTTCTTACAATTGCGGAATATATTTTTGATTCCTTCTCAATAAGACAACCAATCTTAAATTTCTAAATCGCTCTGCAAGGTAAACGTGTCTGATTGCCAACAAAATCAAGGACAGTGATAAACTACTTGACTACACAATGTTGTTCACCAAACAAAATCAACAACTAAGTGTTCTCGGATTGACACTTAGACAATTTGGCTATCATATCTCTCTCTAGATCAGGAGTTGAAGAAGAAGGCTATTGTGCTCTTTCTAGTGCTCAATTGTGTGCTTTGTAACTTGGAGAGGGTTTTTTTGATGTTTTGGTTCGAATCCCAAATATATATATAAGCATGGCACATTTTGAAGTCTTTAAATCTTGAACTGTTGTCTCTTGTGTTACGAACTGTTGCCTCTTGTGTTACAGAAACAGACAGTCTGTTGCAGAACTCGTTGTAACGGGTTGCAGCCTTTCCCAATTTGCCCTTCTTTGATTGGTTGACTGAATTCTGGGCCCTCTTTGACATGAATCCGTTGTGACGGGTTGGTAACATGTTATAATAGATGCGGGATGCGTTATTGTAACGCATGATTCTGCCAATCATTTAGAAATCCCTTGTATTCAATTCTTCTCTTCTTCAATCCGTTTCAACAGATTTGAAACTCATTGTGATGGGTGGACAACCCGTTATGATGGGTAGGGAACTTGTTGTGACGAGTTCTCTATATGTTATGGTAACCGCATGGCTCTGCCAGAGTCCTGTTTTGCCAAAGTTGATTGCCGTTGATATCAATGTGATTGTTATGACATGTACATGCATGTTTGAACCTTTGCATCATCATATTATACCTGTATAAACCTGCAACTCACCAAAACATAGCGTTATATATTACTTTTTTCAATAATGACCATATATATTACTTTTTTTTCAAAAATAACCATGTGTTTGAATTTTTTTGAACAAATGACCATATAAGATATTTTTTTTAAGAATAACCATCATTTCGAATCCCTGAAAAACAACCGTAAATCTTGAATCCCGACGAGAATTCTGAATCCGCCCCTGAAAACATCAATGTTGAGAGGGAAGAACCCAAATTCATACGATTGCAATTTCCAGTATTTCATGCAATCCGAACAGCCCCCAAATTGAATTTATTGGGGCGAAAAACTCTCAAGCTTTTCCACAAACTTGAGAATTTATCAGATTGAAATCAAATATAAACTGTTAAAAAAACTGATATAAATATGTGATGTAAAATAGTAAGAAAATACGAACAGAAAATTTCATACTCCTTTCTATTTTATTTTATTTCAAATGAACTAACAAAATAATTGACTAGATAATATAACTATTGAGTAGTTCTTTTATGATCACATTTTTCATAAAGAAATGTTATTAGAAACAATTAGAGCGATTGATTGTCATAGAAAATAGTGCAACACTGCAAATCAAATTAAGACAAATTTTACTATATAACGTAGGGTTGTCGATGGATCAGGGATTTTAGCACGATTCATATGTGAATTCATATTCACATAAAAATTTGATATGTGAATTCATATTCACTAAAAATTTGATGATTCAAATACGTATTTATATATTCATTATGGTAGTAGATTTACTACCTCAATTCAAATTCGGATCATATTTGTTTCTTACTTTCTTTGACTAAAATATCCAAAATTACGAATTACACGCGCAACACTAAAATATTTAATTATTGTAATTTTTAGCTTTCATTTTGAAACAACTAAAGTTACCTATAAATATATAATAATTAATTTTATTTAACGAATCTTTATGAATTACATATTCTAATCATGAAAGTTCCATATACGAATTCAACAAATATTGCGGAATATTCAAAATTCATATAACCATCCAATATGTATACTTTTTAATCTATATGAATTCACTCTTGTAAATTTGAATTGGATAATCGAATTTTGTATATCCATTGAAACCCTTGATAAAATTAGATACAGGTTGCCAGTGGCGGAGCCACGTTGGTGCAGGAGTGCAGCTGAACCCTCCTGAAAAAAAATTCAAAATGATCATGTATATTAAATTTTTTTCAAATTTTTTGCATAAATGATCATATAAAATATTTTTTCTAAAAATAACCATCATTTCGAGCTAAAAAAACTCGTAAATCTTGAACCCCTGCAGTTTGCCATGCATGTTACGTATAGATGAGCCTGTGAGGCAAAATATTTATGCAACCACCGTGTGTTGAACTTGTTGAACCATATAGCTGACATGTGGCCCCACTTTACATTACCTACTTGAATTGTATTAAAAGTTAGCCAGCTGCGTTAAGTTACATAGTGTACCAATTAACTGTAACAGGGACCTGTTATGTTGAGTTAATGAAGCCTAAGGGTAATTCGGAAACTTTTTTTATAAAATAATTTTGTATATTTATTTGATTTGTCAATTTTTTTATAAAATAATTATGTATATTTAAATAATATGTCTCATTTTGTTATCTCTAAAAAAAATTATAGATTTTTTTTTATGAAAGAAAAATTTATAGATCTTGGCATCTTGCTGCGTTACGAAAATTATGACTTCACAATTCCTCAATATGTATATCACCAACCATTTGAAATTTGAAAAGGACATGAACAGGTCTTAAATTAAACCGGATTCCTCAATATGTATATCACTATCAGCCGTCCGATTGTCAATCAAAGGTCCGAAGTGCGGATAAACGGTGATTGATTATTAGTGGTTGACACAAGTTTTATCAGTAAAAGCGAGGTATATATGCATGAGATGAGAGGAACGTAACTATAATAATAAATGAACATTTGATATCAACTATTATTGATATTGATTTTATTATGTATCTTTAGTGAAGTTATCATGCATATTATTTGAGTTATTATGCATGTTATTTTTTGTATTGAAATAGTTATACACTTATACATGTTATTTTTTTGTACTGAAATAGTTATAGTATAACATGCATAATAACTCAATTAAATATGCATAATAAAATCGATAACGATAGTTGATATCAAATGTGATATCTACGAAACATTATTCTCAGTTATAAATGCAAGCACCGTCGCAATTAATTCGTTTATTCCTATTTATTGCCACCTTCCATGCCGTTGCCATCGTACCATGAACTGGAAATGAGAAGACAGCATCATATGTGCAAATTGCACTTTGTCTCTTTACACTTTACAGCAACTATCGGTTCTTTCATTTTCGATTTTAGAACAGGCACCATCATTACTCAATGGATAAAAGAGGCTACATTATTAAATTAATTAATTCAACAACACTGAACCTGTGATGTGATGTTTGTTGCGCGTATAATATAGTTTAACAGACGTATTATTTCTATATTTTACATGACAAACAAAACTACGAAATATTTTGTATTTTGTATACATATCGGCATTGGATACCTTAGTTATTACAAACTACAAAATATTTCCAAATTATAATCATATTATATTCGATCATAGAAACTTTATTCTCACTGAATTACTCTCCTTAAAAAAATTCTCATTATGCTGACGAGCACTTCCAAAAATCAAAATTTCTTAAAATCTAAAGTGAAATGACAAACAAAACAAATCAAGCAAATATAGTAACACATCTATGGAGTTTAACAAGTAGCTACACTTACAACACACAACATACGCCATTGTGTACAACAAATATACAGAGCACACCACCAAATATGACACCCCTTCCCCTCCGACAAAAGAACATCTCTCAAAATTACTTCACAAAAGCATGCTTATATCAATTTGACCCAAACAAGAAACATAAAACTAACACCAACCATTTAAAAGAACAAAACCACAAAATACTCCTATAAAAACATTTCCTTTTGAGCAATTACTCGACAGAGCACTTGGTCTTGGTTCTATACAGAAGCTTCTTTTTCTTTGAGGTAGTGTTGTTAATTGTGAGAACCACTTTACCTGTTTCACTGGTTCTGTATGAAGCCTTCATTACCGGTTCATCAGCAAGGGTTAACTTGCGAGTTTTTTGAACAATAACAGTGTAACCACCTTCAGCTTCGGGCACAAACTCAGCTCCATAACTCACTTCAGCTCCAAGAACCCGTAATTCCCACACAAGCATGGAATTCTGGAAAAAAAAACATTCACGAGTTTAGGAATAAACAAAAAGTTGGAGATAAATTTGGAATTCAAGGACAGTATTGTTTGAACTTGTAGAGAAAAACCAGTGACTAAATGGTTTAATTGTTAGGGAACATTTCTTTACTCAAAATGAAGTGTTGAAATCGGGTGATTAGACATGGAATTCTGGGTTCGATGAAAAAGCTTTCACCAGAATATTGACTTCCATTGGCAAAAGGGATTCACAGTTCAAAACAAATTACTTTTAGTTCCTTCTTGTTCCAATAGAAACAAACTCTTGATCAAATTTTGAATTCAACTGATTAAACTTTATTCTTTTATTACACAAATAGAAGTGCAAATTTATTTTCAAACGAACCTCAGAGAGGGGAAGATCAATGGTGTGCTTGGAAGAAGGCTTGATTACAACTTCAGTGACTACTTCAGAAACTGTAAAATCTGGCTCACCCTCTCTATATAGACCTCCAAATTGTACAGGTACTTGCTCAGGTGCGATATACCTAAACCAGCCCACACCAAATAAGAATTATAAAAAAATCTATCATATTTTAGAACCAAATTCAATTATTCAAGTGGTAGTTGCAGGTACAAACTTGAAGAGAGTGTCAGCAGATTTGGAGGGGCCCGCAAAAACAAACTTGCTCGTTGTCCTTTGAGTGAGAAATGGGCTCATCATGCGATTCACAGCTAAGTACCACCATGGCACATTGATAAACACCTATCATAAACATATCCAATTATCCATCGGTTCATATAGGGAAAACAAAGATTTACTTAATTGGCATTGTTTTTCTTTAAATGACAATGTTTATTACCACTTGGCCAAAATTGAAAAAAAAGGCCAAAATTGAAAAAAAACATTAAATATTAAGCTAAAAAAGAAATGAGGGGAAAAGTAGTAAAGTAATAGTAAATTGTATCAAATAAAGATTTTGTAAAGTTTGCATTGCAAAAGGAATATATAAAGTGCCAGCCAATTCTTCAAAGCGAGACTTCATCAAAATATCAATTCAACTTAAAGTAGAGCATGCTGCATGCGTGAGGATGTAATCATTTGTCCAAGGACCATATGCAAAATTCAAAGAATAGTTCTATTTCAATACTCAAAAGGATGTGCCAATCAGCTTTTAAAAAGTGTAGAACATGATCAAATGATACCAAAATATGTACCAAAAATTACAAATTCAGAGGTAACCCAGGTATCCAATGTTCCTAAACTCTTGCAAAAGCAATATTCCAGGTACCGAATTAAAAAAGTGCAGCACATTGACAAATGGATAAACATGACTTTCTTGGCAACAATTTTAGAATCAATCCAAAAACAATATAAAAGAACAAAGTTCTTTAAGACATGTTGTCAAGACTGCAAAGTTATTGCATGTTCTATAAAATATGATCATTGCAAATTCCATGTTCTATACTGTATGGTCATTGTAAAGTTATTTCATGGTATGATATACATATATACAAATTGCAACAGCCAATTTAGTCAGATGTTATTTGCTAAATGTCAAGACTGCAAATTATTCAATTGTCATGGATTCCAGCCCTGAGTAAAACAGTAATATGCACAATGCAGAAGAACCATTGCTTTCGTGCAAAATCTCTTAGTAATTGTCGTAACAATTTGATTTTGTTTGATAAGTAAGACAAACAAAACCCAAAAAATAGAAAATCGTTCAGTAAATATGTAAAAAGATATAATTACCTTCTTTGCGATAAATTCAGGATAATTGTCCTGAAATAGTGTGAGTGCTTGTCTTGTGACCTGCCTGTGCTTGCCAAGGCTTGGTGCATTCTTTAAATCAGTCACTTGCACCATGGAAGAAATACCACCAGGTGTAAAGTCCAACTGGTTGATGATACCCTTTTCCAAGTACTGAATTCTCCATTTCAAAAACCTCTGCCTCTTCTCATCATCTCCAAATGCCTTCTCATACAAGTCCTTGTTCTGAAACTCACCATATACATTGTAACATACCGGATGATTCTCACGGTCGGTGCCGCAAGTAAAAACCACACGATCCATTTCCTTCAAGTCCAGATCCTCTTTGAGAAGGGATTCAATGCTAAATTGCTTGCGCCAAAGCACGGCATTCTTTAACATGGTCATCGCATCTTTCACCTTGAATTCTCTTGCACGAAGGAATTTTAGGAGAACAGTATCAGCACGTTCATCGCCTACTAGTGGCACACCCCATATGTACACAGTCTGTAATTATCATGGTATCATACAATGATCACATAATATAAAGTAATAAACATTAGTTTGAATAAAAATAACCACTACTGTATCATTGCATTGCTGCCAACTCACGTGTGGGTTTTGACGATGACAACATGTATAGACATCCATTAAATCCAAAAGATCTAAATCACCCGATTAAAAACAGCAGGAGGGAATAGAAAAATAAATTACAAACTTTGTGGTATTAATCCAATCAGATATGGGTCAAGGGGGTCAGGGGGGAAAAATAAAAAAATCACACATTCATGCTATACTACACTTGGTATAATTTTCTAACAATACAAGATAAAAATAATTCAGAATAACTTTATACTGTATTTATACCTCCTGAGCAGCAGCAGCCTCTTCCACGGGTTGATCTTGTGCAGCAGGTGCGGCTGCCTCCTTAGCAACCACCTCAGTCTCCTCTGAAATGGTACCGGTGGCAGTAGCAGATACCGGTACAACTGTCTCCTCTATTGCCTCAACTGTCTTTGCCCCATCTTCTTCTATCACCACCTCCTTCTCTTCAGTTTTGGGTTCTTCGATCACCGTCTCTTTGGTGCTAGTTTCTTCCTTCTTCGGCTCCTCAGCCTTTGTTTCCTCTGTTTTCACTTCCTCAGTTTTCACTTCCTCAGCCTTTGGTTCCTCAGCCTTTGATTCCTCAGCTTTTGTCTCTTCAGTTTTGGGTTTCTCTTGTTCTACAACAGTTGGTGCTGTAAAATCAAATTCACGGTTTTTTATGGCAGAGAGAATTAGCTGCTTAAATTCCTCAAGAGCCTTCTTTTCTGGGTCGGATAGGTCTGAGACGAGGTTGCTTTCTTCCTTGAAGGATACTGACTGTGGCATCTCTGTTTCGGGTTCGGGTTTAGTTTCTTTCTCCGGTTCGGGTTCAGGTTTCTTCTCTTCCGAAGCAGGTGTTTCGGTTAGAGCGGATTTTTCTTCGGTTGGAGGTGGTGTCGGGTCGGATTCGGGCACAATGACCACATCAGTGGGTGGCGGAGTTGCTTCGGCTTGGGGAGGAAGGGTTTCTTGCGCCATGATCACTGAAAGAGAGCGATTTGAGCAAAACAGAACAGAGATTTTGTTAGAGGGATTCAAGGGTTTTGTGTGCCTGCGTCAAGTTCGTTTGGGTGATTGTGTGAAAGAAAGATGGAATGGGAAGAGAGAGGAGAGAAGAGGAGAGAGTGTTATAGGGCAAACGCAGAGGCAGAGAAACGGCGAGAGAGAGAGAGAGAATAGGCAAGCTGTCAGAGTGGGGAAGGCCAGCTTTGAAAGGTTCCCATGCGGGGCCCACTTTAAAGAATTGATTGGACCGGATATAAAGGGTTGCAATTTGCCTAATTCATCATTACATATTTGGAACATTTTCAGGTGACAGTGGTTCACATTTTTTAACAATGAACCTAATTATGTTATTTATTAACAGAAACCTTAAATAAATAGGGAAAACTGTTATAATTTCTTTTCAAAAGCTGCGTCAAAAAGTTAATGAGTATGAGATAGTCAATTATCAGAGGTAATTTAACAACCGTTATCTCCTCAGAAATGTAATTATGATAATTAATTTTACTGTGGTTGTTTAGCGCCTCTTCAGTCAATAATTACAGTAATTTCATGCAGGCGTGTTCTAAATTACTAGAAACAGCTGTGAAAACGCTCATAAGCAAAAGCCGCAATACAGCTGTCTTCTTGTTATAATCATTAAACATGCTAGTAGACTAACTTTCCACCTTATGTCTCGGTATACAATTATTATATTATGAACCTGATTTTTTAAATTAAAGAGGCGTAAAGGTCTTAAAACTATCTAATTTCCGGTTGTAAGAGCATCTTTATCTCTGAAATTTTAGAAGTTTCTAATCTGACGTGGCAGTTTCTAAATGAGTTTCAGAATGTAGATGAATTTTTTATTTAGAAATTTTGCTCAAGAGTTTCTTATTTAGCAACTATGCTTTAGAGTTTATAAACTATGACATGACTTAATCATTTATTTTGCTCAAAATTTATTTTTAGAGATGGAAATGCTCTTAGTTGCGGTGCCAATCATTAAACATGCTAGTAGACTAACTTTCCACCTTATGTCTAGGTATACAATTATTATATTCTAAACCTGATGTTTGAAATTAAAGAGGCGTAAAGGTCTTAAAGCTATCTAATTTCCGCTGTAAGGTTTCAATATCTGTCAACAGAGAGTGACGGAGATGTCAACAACACACCAAATATATTTGAAAAGATGTCAACAAAAAACAATATATTTGAAGTTTGTGGCAAATTAAGGGATAGCTGTCAAATAAAGTAATAGCGGTAAATTTTGCAATTTAGAGTTTTTATTATTTTTATATTTGTATAAATATAATAATAATAATAATAAATAAATAAATAAATAAAATAAGAAAATTTTACTAAATATTTTGAATATGAAGAAAAATAATGATGATTATTATGATGAAGATAATGATAATAATAATCATAATATTAATGTTTTTGTTGTTATCATTATTATAGTAATTATTATATTACAACTAATTTAATTTAATTATGATCGTTCGAAATACTATAGAAGCAAAAATGCTATAGGGAACTATAGATTTAAATTTAATCTAAAGTAGATTGTGTCAAAGACTCTCATTTCTATTTCAAAAAATAATAATAAAATTTAGATATATCACAAAGGTCATACAATGTGTAGTGTTGCCATTGAAATTTTATTGGAAAAATAATACAAAAATATAGTACACATTTCTTTTTTGCATTGTTTTGAAGGATGATAAGGTCTAAATATAAATTATACTAAGTTATAACTTATTCACTTAAATAGTGATACACATATGAGAGCAATATGCCAATATCATGAATTATAAAGTAGGTCGATTATCAATGAAATATTTAGTTTTATTCATGCACTGGAAAAAAAGCCTTCTAAAATTGAATGATTGCAGCTAATTGAAAGAAAAAAAAATACAAGCTATACTGCCAATTTGGCGAGGTAAGCCTCTTTCTCTAGGTAGCCGACTAATCTTAGTCAATTCAATGTTATCTACAATATTTTTGTATTATTTTTCCAATAAAAGTGTTGGTTTTACTTCTATCTGTTTGACGATTTGCAAAAAAGAAATATGTACTATATTTTGTATAAGTTTTTCATGAATGCATGTTGTCAAATAAATGTCAATTAGGTCTTTTATCAAGTGCTAAAAGATTGAAGAAGATTCACAAGTGATTAGAGTTTGAAACAAACTTCATATTGAGGTCTTTGCCCCACTAGTCACGACATTGAAGGCCAGCGACATCATGGACTGCTAGAAATCAAGCAAAAGCTGTGAAGGAAAGAAAAGTCTGAGACACCCGTCATGGCGACGAGTCAAGCCAGCGATATGTCGCTCAACTCACCTGTCACGACACTGAGAGGCAGCGATATGATAGGTCGCTAAAATTGTTGTTGACGTTGTTATTGAAACCAAGGTCAAACCCGACAACATGTGCATTTCCCAACCTGTTACGTCAATCCAAGGAAGCAACGTGATAGGTCAGAGCTCCAAAGTAGATCTGGAATTATTATCATATATATCTTGATTCGAACTTTCGTGAGATAATCAAGAAAATCATGCACAAGCATTCAAGCAATCTAAAAAAGTTGAAATCCTCTTCTCCAAACATCCGAGAGCTCAACTAACGATTTGAGATAATTTTGAGTGATTCTAGGATAACTAATTCTGTGATTTTGAGTTTAGATCTTTGTGTGAGATTCGTGTGTAATATTCTTTATTTTTGTTTAGATTGATGGAGGATCTTGATTCGTGGAGAATTCGTTCTTGCAGTAGCTCTTGTTGTCCTTTGATGGAGGAAGTAAAGGATAAAGCTTGTGGTAGTTTTGCAAACACTTGTTGTTCAATAATATCGATCCTGAATGTGGTATCGAATGTTCCCATGAATGTAGGCAAATTCAAAGATCGAACCACGTTATATCTTGTGTCAAATTTCTCTAACCCTCTCTCTCTTTACTTTCTTGATTTCATTTGAGATTGTCTTTACCATTCTTAAATTATGAAATTACTAAGAGAAAAATCTTGTTATTGAATGAATTGATCTCTTTCTCACTTATACTTGAATTGAATTGTTATTCTTCCTTCATTCTTAAAGTCATAACATTCTACAAGTACCTAAGTGGATAATACAAATAACACATGATTAGAAAATATTTTATTTGAGAAATGAAATGAAGTATCATTTAGTAAAATAGGACAGATTATGGAAACCTAAAGAGAATGAGGGTTGAGGTATTTTGAATCTACATCATATGAATACTGCATTATTGAAAAAATGAACTTGATTATTTACATATAGTAATCATACTGGTCTTTGGAAGGAGAAGATTACTATTAAGTATAAACTAATAGTAACTAATCCAGACATCTCCTTTTGAAAAGATAGCAATGCTTTGTATAAACTAATCCAAATTGTTAATACAAGGATTATAGGAACTGGATCTCATGTTAATTTGGCATGATATATGATTTAGCAATTGTCCTCTTTCTATTCAATTTACATTAGTATATGAGAAGGTTAAAAATAGAAATGTCACTGTTGCTCAAGTCTGAAATAATGGTAGTATCAATTTTGTTTTTTCGTAAAGGGTGTGTCTAATGCTATTAGGGTACAGAAACAACAATTATTGGTTATCATGAACAATATAAATTTTACTTCATGGTAACCAGCTCTGTTTTTACTTCTGCGACAAGGATAAATGTGCTATAACAAAAGCATCATCCAGAAGCAAAAAGCTAAAACTGCTATAAAGCACTAAGCAGATATAATCATATAAGTAGATATAAGTTTGAATATTGATATCACCAATAATTGTCGCAGAAGGAAAAAAACAGAGCTGGGAGGTTGAAGAAACCAATGAGAGAGGAAGAGAGGTTCGAGTTTGAGAGATAGGATGAGGAGCTGATTTCATTAACGGGTTTCAAAGAAGATGGGAATACGGGTTTGAATCTTGATAGAGTTTAGAAACTCCGTTAAAAGAGGGACAGAATTTTAACTTTTAAATTAGAGATATATAAGACAACCAATCTGCATCGTAGATTATAAAAGAACGGTTAAGATTCAGAATAATAGCGTCCTGTTTACCAGACTCGTATACTCGGTATATTTTATTTTATCCGCTCTCGGATAAGATTGATATGAATCGTCAGATTTAAGATCAATGTCCGATCGTCAAACAAATAATTCAGAAAATATTTTTATATTATTAATTAAAATAGTTGATCTTTTAATAACAGAATTTCGTTTCGTCTTCCGGTTAAAATAACAGCACATATGGACGCTTTTTATCAGAATAAAGTTTTATGTTCCGAAAACAATATATTATTTTTTCATACCACAAATATTAAAAATTATGCTAGGTTAGCATGACAAGTCCATATCTCTTATTTTATATACTCATGACGCAACATTCGCCACTGTTTATTTCCACGTTAACATGAACAATGTTTTCACTGTTCACGCTACAGTAAAAACAATGTTGAAAATATTCTTTAAAATTTTCCAATGTACACACTACACTAAAATCACTATTGAAAATGTTTTTTCCAATTTTTCTCCTGTTGTTTTTTTGTTTTTTTAAAAGATTTATTATAATTTTATTATTGCAATACGAAAATTTAAAATTTAACTTTTTCGCACGGAGCGCGAGTCGAACGCTAGTATTATTTCAAGAGATAACATGGTCTTGTATTCTCTCATCTAATTGTCGAGGGATGAATTACATACTTTATGATATATTAAATGATCTAGATAGAGAAAATAATAGAAAAAAGAAAAAAATGGCTGATTTCATTTTCAATCTGACTTCTCTTAAAAAAAAAATCAGTCTGACTAACTCAAAACACTAAAAGTACTCTTACAAACAATTTTTGTACTGACACATCTCAAAAACTGATACCAGCATAGAAAGGAACAAAATCATAAATTTTCTGGTGCATATAATATTCGCGTAATTTATCTCACAACAAAGGAAATTTGATAAAAACAACACGAACCGGTAACAATTGCAAGTTTCCAAATTAGCTGTCAGACAATTCAGGGGCGGATTCGAGATTCTCGTCAGGAGAGCAAGATTTATAAAAAAATTTAGAAGGACAAAATTATGCAGATTTTGAAATATACAGTTATTTTACAAAAAAAATTGACAAATTGTACAATCACATAAGATTATTTTGCAAAAAAAATTTCAGAAAAACACTTGCCCCCACTGAGCTATGCTGCATCCGCCCGTGCCGACCTCTTCTCTGCTCCCACCTGATCCACAAGCATCTCCATGTCGTATTTTGAAACCTTGTGAGTTGTGATTGTTCAAGTGTTTTTAATTCCTTTGTAGGCAAGGGGAGGGGGATGCAAGCAAAAAAAATATTCAAGTGCACAATCACAATTGGGAAGTTTAGACCAATCTGACTCAAAGGCACCTCTGCTCCTTGGTTTGTTTGTTGGTTCCACTTTCTAGCTTTCTCCAGTAAAATTCTAAACAAATCCTGATTTCTCGCCTCTAAAATCAAGTATCAACCAATCCATATCAAAATGGGTTCTGTCTAACCCAACATAGTAGTCCCCATGATTCCCTTTGGATGCTGCTGCAACAGACCCCACGCTGCAACGCATGATGCATGTTATATTCGGCTTTGGAAATAACCATAAATTACAAGGCCTCGTGCATAGATTCCAACGAAACATTTTACTGCTGAAGCACTGCTGAGAAAGCGAAATGAACAAGTAATACAAAACATGAAAACATTTTCGCGCAATTCCAGTAGCAACTAGCAATCTTTTTCCTTCCAACCGTTTAAATTTATTTTATGGCAGGCTTACGGTTGCTACTTGCTAAAACTGAGCAGGTCAAATAGTTCAGATCTTGTGCGGCACATGGACTCGAATCTGCCGGATCGATCGCTAATTTTGCGATCGAGAGTCAGCAATGAAAATTAGAGAACATTTATATTTTAGCACAAATCTTGATGCAATCAGTAAAAATCGGACAGTCCAAGTGCTGCGCTCCACCGTCTCGCGCAGCACCAGATCCCGTTTCGCGCCACATTGCCTATTCTAGCAGAGAATCTAGGTGCCTCAGTTAAATTGATTTTCAATGAACTTAATTGTTTTAAGTTAACTGAAAAACAATGGCAAAAGTATCTGAAATTTCTATGTCAAATAAACTCTGTTACGTACTTCCGAACTATGACAACATGCATTAATCACTAGTTTTGCAATTAGTGATTAATATTTAGCATTTTAAATTATAATATGAATTAATATATCATCTCCCACTTCTTGTCCCCCTCTCGCGTCTCCCGCTACACGACAAACAGTTACGTAATACAGTATAAAGACTTGTAACATTTAATATAAAGACTTCCATGTTAAAATGGAGACTGCCAAATAAAGTACTATGTGTACATTTCTCTGATAAATGAAGACTGCTAAAAGTATAAAGACTTCAAATGTTAATTATAAAGACTTTCATGATACAGTATTCATTGCAGTATATAATTAACAAAAAATTACAAATAAATACTTCATGTCTTGAAAAATGAAAACTTGACATTCAATATTTATTATAATGAATCCAGTCCAATAATATAAAGACTACTACATTTGAGTATAAAGATTTACGTTCAGTATATAAAGACTACTACATTTGTCGTATATGGAAAGCTTGTAAGGAGAGATAGTTAGTCGCTTTCTTATAATATTTAACTTTGTTTCTAAAAAATGCATGAAATTTAAGTAAATAAAATGAAGGTTTGACCTAGATAAATTGCCACGACACAATTACAAACATGTCTTCTCGAACAATATATAGTCGGTTAGTCCATTTGTTTCCTCTTTATTTTACAAATTCGTTTAAAAGTCGTCGATGAGTTTTAAAAAACATTGATAAATAAAGTCTTATATGATTCAATTAGTTCTCAATAGCCATGAGATATATGATCATTTTTCTATTTTGAATTCGGTTTGGTCACAGTAAAAACATTCTTCATGTTACACATGTTAATTGATGTGCCATATCTATTGCAAGAATTCGTATTTCTTAGAATGGTCGGTTTTTTTAAAACAGAAATGGACAGTTTTTGTGTGTTGGTATTGTAGCAATTACTGTGCGGACAGAATAATGATGTTGTAGCAACGATGAGAATTCAGAAGAGTCACTGTTCATTTCTTTGAAGTATTCTGGAAGATGTGGATTTCTATTGCGACAAATCAAATTTTTATGTGCACCTTACTGACATGACGTAAATTTGCTCTTGGTGTAAATTTGTTTCGCCAATCCAACATTTTTTTATTATTTTTCACAAATATGTTTATCCTATAGGTCTTGTCATTGTTAAGTTTTTAATATTACACTTTATTTTAATTTTTTTATATTGTAAAAGAAAACTTGTTATCCGAGTTGCATGAAAGCTAAAACAAATAGGGAGTGTGCTTTCATCCTCTCATTAGAAGTAAAATATTAATTAAAATCATAATCGTTTATCAAATATCACATTTTATCTTTTAGTTCAATAAATTTTAATTGATGAAAAGTAGGTAACTAACTAGAATGATTTTTAAGAGATCGCAGTTCAAACATGTGTGAGCAAAAAAAGTGCATTTGTTAAGAAACCTTCAGTAATAGAGGTCAAGGGTTTCGAAAAGCTTATATGTCCAAAAAGTAATAGTAGGTAAATTGCAATCAAATAATATTATCCGAGATTACATGAATTCACATTCGATGAAATACTCCGTGTGGTGAAATAAAAATCGAATGACACATCTAATCTCGAGATTTATGTGTGCAAATTTCGAGATTACATAGCGTGTTCTCTTGTTTTTTTATTGCTATCTCTTCACTCTCTCTCTCTCTTTTTAGTACTTTTCTCTTTGATTTGTGTTTTGCTCAAAATTATTTGCTCTATTACTTGGCTAGGTGATTAAGATCTAAAAGCTTTAACTTGAATTGAAAACGCTTCCACTTATTGAATTGACCTTAGTCTTGTGCATTAAGCCACATCCCTAATTCTAACAATCATACTTAATATTTTACAACAACTTCGGATACGCTCGTCGGGGCTGTAATTAGTTTTTTTATCGTTGAAAATCATCGAGCTATAGATATTTGAATCAACTTCTATCGCATCGAGTCTGATTTATGATCGGAGGAATATGCATCTCAAATTGTCTTCATCTTCAACTTATGTCTTAAGTAGTAACTTTTATCACGAGTTTGCGTCAGAATCAATTTTGGATCGTTCGTTCCTCCAATCACAAATCAGACTTGACGCAATGGAAGTACACGCGAATATTTACAGCTTGATAGCTTGTGAAGATAAAAAAAGCTAGTTATAGTCCCGACGAGCGTAGCCGAAGTTGTTGTAAAAAATATTATGATTTATATTTTTCTACAAACTTTGACTGCGGTTGTCAGAACTGTAATTAATTTTTTTTTATCGTCGCAGACCATCGAGCTTTAAATATTCGAGTCTACTTTTATTGCGTCGAGTCTGATATGTGATCGGAGGAACAAGCGATTCAAAATTGGTACTAACGCAAACTCATGATAAAAATTACTAATTAAGACTTAAGTTGAAGATGGAGACAAATTTGAGATGCACAACAGCTTATCACAAATCAGACTTGACACTATGTAAGTAGACTCGAATATCTACAATTCGATAACTTAAAACTATAAAAAAACTAATTACAGTTCAGACGAATGCAACTGAATTTGTTACAAAAATTATCTAATTATAACTCAACTGGATTTAAATTATTATACTTTTATAATAAAAAATTCGTGTACAAAAAATTTGCAGCACCATATAAATCATCGTGCAGAAGATGTCAAATTTTTAATTACCGGTGTTCGCAAATCGATCATTTGAGTTTTTTTAATTGACCAACTTTTACAACTTCGGTCTTATTTATTTTTCGAATTTACAAAATAATCTTTCTTTCTACTTATAATTTATTATTAAATTATTAATATTAAAAAAACGGATTGAATGATACGTTACCCTTCAAGAATCATGATTCATGCATGGTACGCTTGTACGTCGTATAGCTATGAACAAGTTTTTCAATCATTGTATGGATATGCTTGCCATAAATTATGCTAATCGGAAATCAGATTTGAAAGGGACGAACACAGGGAAAGCAAGGTAGGCCGTCTCAAGCTGGAATTTGAAGATTTTTGCATTGAAATCCAACTCATCACTCAACATATATTCTTGCATGAAAATAATTAAATAACTGTGGTTGTACACGCTATTGAGATAGGAATATCATTTTGGGTCCCAACTGGTTCCGAATTTTTTTATTACTAGAAAGTTTTAAATAGAAAAAAAAAGTTTGTGGGAAAGCGCAAAAAATAGAGATGATCGGAGTTAACAGTTTCGTACATTTTAATTGTACATAATTTTCAACTCAGGTTTTTAGTGAAGATTTTTTACTTGTCGCGTGAACTTGAGATTCTTGAATGCACTGAATAGACATAAATTGACAACTCAGTGCAATTGAATTGACATGAATTGACAATTTCGTGCAATTCAAATGCATGGAGATCTTTAAATTACACCAACTCAGTGCAATTCAAAGACATGAGGATTTTAAATGCACAAAACTGATCGGAGTTGCGAACTCAGTGCATTTCAAATGCACGAAATTGTCAATTCCAGTCATTTTTATTTTTGGTGTTTCTCCGCCAATCTTTCTTACTATTTACAATTTATTTATTATTTTTAATTATAAAAAACTCGGCTAGTGGTTAGTTATGCTTCATTACGTTATTTGTCACAGCCACTGCCAGGGACCGTAGAACGATCGATATTAATTTTATACTTGTGATTTTTAAATAAACTAGTGTTTCAATTGACAGTGAAATGCCCATTATGTCAACTGGAAAAAAATCTGATGCCGCGCAGTAAGAAATGACCTGTCAGGATTTTTTTGTGCGGTAAAGAACGAACCGGTCACAAATCACAATGAGATGGATAATGTTTTTGGTAGCGCCATCTAATTTCATGTCAACTAGTTAAATTCTATGTAATTCTTTAGTGTATGTCAAAAAAAAAACAGATTAAATATTTTTTTAAGAATGAAGCACGTGAGTTGTATCAAGTATAGACCTACGATATTCATTAGATATCCATCAAATCACAACCTGCTTTTTAGGTGAAATCACCATTTTGAATTTTTATTGTTGAATTTTCACCTATCAATCAATCGTGCTTCACTTATAAAAGTGTTATAAAATAATTTTGATTAACATATTTTATCGTTTCATGCTATACATGAATAATAAACACAAACATATCAAAGTCCCACCACATAACTATCTAACAGAGACCAACGAGCAACATCAAATCGCATAGTCAAACATACACAACAAAAACAAGCACACATAAAAGAAGCTATAAAAAACCAACAAAGTATGCCAACAACAACAACAATATTTAACAAAATAAAAATTATCATAAGACAGCGAGAGAAGGTGTGGCAAGAAGAGAAAAAATACGACAATGATCATCGGCGAGAAGAGAAAATTACAAGATCGATGGAGGAGGTGGATGATCTGGAAGAGTTGATCGTTTTCATGCCCAACGCGTCAGGAAAAGGCAGAAGAACAAGAGGTGTATGTGATAGAGATTGTTGATAACTTTCAGACCTCTAGCAGATTAGATCAGCTAGGCGGACAGGTGGGGACAAAGAAAGTTTCAGAAGTTATGGAAGCGACAGACGGAAAGAGAATGAAAGAGAAAACCGGTTATTTATGGGATTGATCAGATAAAACCGGTTTGTCATATATTAATTTTTGTGGTACAAGGTTATTCGCCATCACTAAAAACATTAATTTTGTGTGATTAGAATAATTATAACGACTATATAATTATTTCCTTTGACATTCACCTGTATAATAATATAAACATAAAAATAAGCATGGGAAAATAGTGATCCTTTTTACATCAATTGCCACACAAGAATAGTTGAAGAAATCAACAACTCTTTTATTTTGGTCCTTTTGGGCTCCGTACTTAGAGGTTAAAAATTAACAGCTAACTAGAATTTTAGGATGTTAAGATGGAGAGCTTTGCTGTCTCAAGAGAATTAATTAAGACAAAAGCATTATCTTTAATCATTACATGATGCTTTTTTTCTTCTTTTTCTCCTATCACTTTTTTCCTCAAGAGTGAGGCTATGATGTTCTTAAAGCATCAAACGTGTTGTACTTTGCATTCATATCTGAGATTTCAAAGTCCAAACGATTGATCCAAACCGTTAAACTTGATCTTCATATTAAATTTTTATTGGAGACTGAATTTTATATTTTTTTTATTTTTTTTATAATTTTTTAAAGGGGTGAAAAATTGATTAATCTAACGATTTCTGGATCATCTGATATGAATGATTTTCGATCTCTCTAAAAAATAGTAAAAAAATTAAAAAATATATAAAATTCGGTCTCCAAGAAGATTTTAATATGATGATCAAGTTCAACGGTTTGAATCGATCGTTTGAACTTTGAAATCGAAAATATAAAGACGAAATACAGAACGTTTATTGCTTTACGAAATATCATAGCCTCACTCTTTTCCTCAATTCCTTTTTCTATCACTAAAAGAACCAATCCTTCTCTCCTTCTCAGGCACTTGCAAATTAAAATTTTTTTTAAGGTACAAACGGACAATTTTAAAAGGAGCAACCAACGGCTTGCATTGCTGTCAGTGCACATGCAATTTCAGTTACATGCAATATTTAAAATGCATCATTCTTTTTTCTTTTCTGGTAAGAAGCCAGTACGACTACAAGTCTACAATACAATAAAGAAACAAATAAACTAGTTCATTTTTGGTGGACCTCTTCTATTATTTTCCATTGATTTTATTTTCTTATATAGTTTGCACTTTGCAGATGTTTATTTACAAATTACAAAGCGAGAATAATGGGATAAGATCACTGGTTCCTTGATTTCTGCCTCTGGTCTTGGGATTCGTGTCTAGAGAAGAGAGAGAGAGGTCTAGAGAGAGAATCTCGAGAACCTCAACTATCGACTTTACAGACATACTTATTTCTTTGTATTATTTAAATCATTTTTTCAACGAGTATTGATGCCTTTCTTTTACCAGCTTTGAGCCTTTGACGGTTTGACCAAGCTCAGCACATTGTACGAAAAATTACGGAAATTATGAAGCATCTTTTTTTTTTGAGGGGAAAGCCCGTAAGCGTGCATTACTGTTACGAAAGTTCAGTATAATAAAAAATAAACAAACTAGAAAGGAACACAAGAAAATAAAACAACCACCAGAGCCCCTACCTAATTTCTTCTGAATAGCCAAGGCTAGTACAGCCATTCAGACTCACCTAAAACTAATTTTCTTAGCCCTTAATTCAGAATCCGTATGAACGGCCACTAATTTTCAAGAGAGAATGGACAATTTTACTGAGTGAGTACTGTAGCGATGTTGTAGCAGTTACTGTGCGAGCAGATCAAAAATGTTGTAGTTGCGTTCAGAATCAGAAAGCCGGCAGCTAATGTAATTTCAGAGGATGTTCTCCTTATACTCTTCTGAAGACTTCATCAAATCGTGCTTGTCCCTCTACATTTGCCTGCAGTAGTCTCATAACATCGGTACCTCTTGTAGTAATTCGATTTGTTCGTGCCCAGTTTGTCAACCAGTGGGCCATTTGAACTGCCTCCCTTCGGACATGTCTGACCTCAATCGGAACAGTACTCCCTTGAAGTTCTCTAATTACTTCAGCGATCGTCTCAGCTGCTCTCCATGATGGTAGATTTAAAACGTTGTTTTGTTCAATAGCTTGCACCAACACTTTACAATCTGAGGCAATCTGCACTGCACTGATGTCATGTGTAGCATGAAACGTTTGGATTCATCTTACCGCCTGACATACTCCTATTGTTGAAATTAATATCTGCATGTTTTCTATGTTAATTAATTAGTTAAGAGTTCAAGGGTCATGTTGGGATGTGCAATACATGCACATGATAATTGTGGTCTTCTAAGTTAATTAATAAGTAGTATTTCTAGGAGATGCCATAGAAACTTGTGTTATGGTTAATGACATTTATATCATAGGATATCTAAGAGGCACCATATAGCCTATAAATAGAGAGGTTGTCATTTGTAATGGTAAGTGAGCAAAGAAACAAAATTTATTGTGTTGTTGTGATATAGAAGATATATTTTCTGCTCCTTCCTCTTTCTTTCTCTTCCACTAAAATTATTGTAACAAAGGCCATAGGCCAACATAAGTGGTATCAGAGCATAGGTTGTGTGAGAGTTCAAGTAAGGTTTTTCAAAAAAAAAAGTTGAGAGCATCATGGCTCTGCAAGGAAGCGCGCACGGTGTGTAACCCGTGTTCGATGGCGAAAGTTACGACTATTGGAGTATTAAGATGAAGACCCTCTTGATCTCACAAGATTTGTGGGAGATAGTGGAAGAAGGTGTCGTTGTCGAGGCCAATACCGAGAAGGGAAAAGAAAAGGTCGAGACGTCGGATGAGACAAAAGAAAAGAAGAAGAGAGATGCCAAGGCTCTCTATTTGATTCAACAATCCATCTCCGAAAAAATTTTCCCGAGAATAATCGGGGCTAATTGTGCGAAGGAAGCATGGGAGTGTTTGCAACAAGAGTTTCAAGGCACCGACAAAGTTAGAAGTGTAAAACTTTTGACTTTAAAGAGAAATTTTCAGAATTTACAAATGAAGGAGAAAGAGAGCTTGAAAGAATATTTTTCAAAGGTGATTGAGTTGGTGAACCAAATTAAAAGTTTGGGTGAAAATTTAGGTGACAAGGCGGTGTGCGAAAAAATTCTCATTAGCCTTTCTCCCAAATACAATAACATTGCAGTGATTATTGAAGAAACCAAAGACCTCTCCACTTTAAGTGTACATGACTTGATGGGCTCTCTTGAGATACACGAGCAAAGAATGAGTAGAAATGACAAACAATCATTTGAAAGTGTTTTCCAATCAAAGGCGAATGTGAAGGAGTCAGGTAACCAAAATGCGAGCAATGGGAATGCATCCCGTGGTGGTTATGGTGGTGGTAGAGGTAAAGGTAATTTTGGTAGAGGAGGTGGTAGAGGTAACAATCATGGTGGTGGAGGCAATAACCAAGGTGGTGAAGTAAAAACTTGCCACCATTGCAAGATGCCGGGTCACATAGAAAAATTTTGTAGAAATAAAGGGAGGCCTCAATGTTATCATTGCAAGAGGTTTGGGCATATTGAGAAGTTTTGTAAAATCAAGAATGGTGAGCAAGCAAACTACACCGAAGAAAAAAGGAATAATGAAGGTGAAAAGAAGAGTGATGAAAGTACTTTTTATGCATGTCAAGCGGCGGTGGAGAAGAAGGATGATGTTTGGTTTGTTGATAGCGGGTGTAGTAACCACATGACGGGTGATGAAACAATCTTTTGCAAGCTTGATACGACCGCCACTACTCATATCACAATGGGTAATGGTGCAGTTGTGAAGTCCAAAGGCAAAGGTACGATTGCCGTTAATTCCAAGAAGGGTAGAATGTTGATTCATGATGTGTTGCTTGTGCCGGAGTTGGCGCAAAATTTGCTAAGTGTTGACAATTGATCGAGCATGGTCATGCTGTTCATTTTGAGGGGGAGACGTGCAAGATTTATGACAAGTTAGAAAAGAAAAGAGAATTGATGGTGACGGTGCGCATGGAGCGGCATAGAAATTTTCCTCTCACTCTCAATCCCGCAAGAAGTGTTGCTTTGAAGGTTGATGTAGAAGATGTGTCATGGTTGTGGCACATGAGGCTTGGGCATGTGAACTTTGAGAGCTTGAAGTTGTTGAGTAGGAAAAATATGGTGTACTGCTTGCCAAATATTGAAGAAAAGAAAGATGTGTGTGAGGCGTGTGCTCTTGGAAAGATACACCGAGAGACATTTCCAAAGGAGAAGGCATAGCGAGCAAAACAACCTTTAGAGCTTATTCACACCGATATTTGTGGGCCGATGAGCACAAACTCACATGGAGGAAACCGGTATTTTATTACTTTCATTGATGACTTTTCTCGATTGTGTTGGGTGTATTTTTTGAGACAAAAATCGGAAGCTTTTTCGGTTTTTAAAAAATTTCAAAAGATGGTTGAAAGGCAAAGTGGCCGGTTGTTGAAGAAGTTGAGAAGTGATAGGGGTGGTGAGTATAACTCAAAGGAGTTCGACAAATTTTGTGAGGATATTGGTGTTGAAAGGCAAGTGACGATCGGTTTTACACCGGAGCAAAATGGTGTTGCGGAAAGAAAGAATAGAACTATTGTTGAAATGGCAAGAACAATGATGAATGAGAAGGGATTGCCTTTGACATTTTGGGCGGAAGCGACATACACGACGGTTTACTTGTTGAACCGGTGTCCCACTAAGGCGGTTGAGAACAAGACACCATTTGAATCATGGAGCGGTGGTAGAAAGCCATCGGTGAATCACTTGAAAGTGTTCGGGTGCGTTTGCTATGCGCATGTTCCAAAAGAAATGAGAAACAAGCTTGAAGACAAAGGTGAGAAGTGTGTGTTTGTTGGCTATAGTACCAAGTCAAAGGGCTATAGACTCTTTAGTTTGAAAAGAAACAAAGTGATTGAAAGTCGGGATGTGATTTTTAGTGAAAAAGACAAGTGGAATTTTGAAAAAAAGAATGTTGAAAGTGTGTCTATTCCACTAGAAATTGATGAAACAAGTGGTGTGCATGAAAGTGAAAATGAAGATGAAGAACAAGAAGAACAACCATTTTCTCCAATCATGAATGACGGGTCGAGTTCATCTACTCCAAGTTCCACCCCGATGAAAATGAGAAGGTTAAGTGATGTTTATGCACGATGTAATTTTTGTGTTGTTGAACCGGAAAGTTTTGAGCAAGCGGTTCAAGAGGAGGTTTGGAGAAATGCTATGGAGGAAGAGATAAACATGATTGAAAAAAATAAAACATGGGAGTTGGTTGAAAAACCAAAAGAGAAAGATGTAGTCGGGTTGAAGTGGATTTATAAAACAAAGATGAATCCGGATGGTTCGGTGCAAAAGTGCAAGGCAAGGTTGGTAGCAAAGAGTTATTCTCAACAACCCGGAATCGATTATCAAGAAACATTTGCACCAGTAGCAAGGCATGAAACTATAAGGATGTTGATTGCATTAGCCGCACATAAAGGTTGGAAGATGTTTCAACTTGATGTGAAATCGGCTTTCTTGAATGGAGTGTTGAAAGAAGAAGTGTATGTTGTGCAACCACAAGGCTTTGAGGTTGAAGGTGAAGAACAAAAAGTGTACAAGTTAAAGAAGGCATTGTACGGGTTGAAGCAAGCACCGCGTGCATGGTATGGCAACATTGATAGTTACTTCAACGAAAAAGGATTTAGAAGAAGTCCAAGTGAACCAACACTCTATGTCAAGCATGGTAAATCTGGTATGCTCATTGTTTCACTTTATGTTGATGATTTGATTTTTACTGGAAATGATGAGAGAATGATGCACGAGTTTAAAGATGACATGATGAAAAGATATGAGATGAATGATTTGGGTTTGTTGCATTATTTTTTGGGAATTGAAATTCATCAAAGAGAAGACGGAGTTTTTATTTCTCAAAAGAAATATGCACAAAATATTCTCTCTAAGTTTAAAATGGAGAATTGTAATCCGGTGATGACTCCATTGTTGGTGAACGAGAGGTTAGTAAAAGAAGATGGTAGTGGTGATGCCGATGCGGCGCAATATAGAAGTTTGGTTGGGAGTTTGTTATATCTTACCACTACGAGACCCGATATTATGTATGCTACGGGATTATTGTCTCGGTTTATGCATCAACCGAGCAAAACACATTTTGGAGTTGCAAAGAGAGTGTTGCGGTACATACAAGGTACCAAAGAATATGGTCTAATGTTTGAAAGAAATGAAAGAGAAGATGTTGAGTTGTTTGGATTTTGTGATAGTGATTGGGCTGGAAGTATGGATGACATGAAAAGTACATCCGGGTATTGCTTTACACTCGGGTCGGGTATTTTTTCATGGGCGTCAAAGAAGCAAGAGAGTGGCACATTCATCTGCAGAAGCCGAATACGTGTCGGCAAGTGAAGCAACTAAACAAGTGGTTTGGTTGAGAAAGATTTTATGTGACATGGGGGAGAAACAAGACATGGCCACAGTTCTCTTTTGTGACAACAAGTCGGCAATCGCAATGTCGAAGAATTCGGTGTTTCATAGTCGAACCAAGCATATCAAGCTCAAGCATCATTACATTAAAGAAGCTGTTGAGGATGAAGAGGTTATGATCAAGCATGTGAAGACCAGAGATCAATTGGCGGATATTTTCACCAAGGCACTTCCGTGTGACAAATTTGTGTACCTTAGAGAATTATTGGGGATGATAGATACAAATATTAAGGGGGAGTGTTGAAATTAATATTTGCATGTTTTCTATGTTAATTAATTGGTTAAGAGTTCAAGGGTCATGTTGGGATGTGCAATACATGCACATGATAGTTATGGTCTTCTAGGTTAATTAATAAGTAGTATTTCTAGGAGATGCCATAGAAACTTGTGTTATGGTTAATGACATTTATATCATAGGATATCTAAGAGGCACCATATAACCTATAAATAGAGAGGTTGTCATTTGTAATGGTAAGTGAGCAAAGAAACAAAGTTTATTGTGTTGTTGTGATATAGAAGATATATTTTCTGTTCCTTCCTCTTTCTTTCTCTTCCACTAAAATTATTGTAACAAAGGCCATAGGCCAACACCTATTGCCTCTATTTGAAACGGGTCCCCAGCCATCTCATGTTGGGAGAGAGCCCCTATCATCTGGTTTGTATTATCAAACATCACACATTCGATTTCTGTCGCCCCCGTTTGATCCCATGAACCATTAACCAAAATAATTGTAGAATCTCTGTGTACTTCATATTGTATCATGTGTCGTCGTACTCGTTGAGTATTGTTTTCCTCCTGGTACCACATCGCAGAGGCATGTCTGATGGTTTGTAACGAATTCGTTTTGCTGCCCTAAAAAATTTCTCTATTCCTGGCCTTCCAGATCCACCATAATATATTGAAAAATATTCTTTTCTCCTTATTCGATAATCTCTAGCTGAGAGTTGTTATGGCTTGTTTGATATTTATTGGCAACTCTTCCACTCTGATATCCAAATTCGAAACAAACCAGGTAGCCCTCGACCCAGAGGAGAAAAACAACATGTGCATTGTGTACTCGTTTTCATTTTGACATCTCGGACAATAAAACAACATATTTATTGTGTTCTCTAATTATGAAGATATCTCTCCTGGGACAAGGAAACCTAGGCAGGAATTACCTGAAGGTCAAAGGTCAAAAACCGATTTTTTTTAAAATAGAAATTAATTAATTAATTATATTTAGACATAAAAAATACTTAAAAATATCAAAAATAAAAATTGTCGGTATTGGTAACATCGTACGGTGTTGTCAATACCGTCCTTTTGTTTTCTTAAACTTTTTAACGCACAAAGAGTTGGATTATTGATTTTTTTTATTAATAAAAATATTATTAATTTAATAGATGAGTTAGATTATATTTAAGTAATTCTTTATAACAACTTCGGCTATGCTCGTTGAGATCGTAAATAGTTTATTTTTGTTGTCGCAAGTCATCGAGATATAAATATTCGAGTCTAATTCCATCGCGTCGAGTCTGATTTGCAATCGGAGAAACAAGCAATTCAAAATTAATTCAGATGCAAACATAACTAATTAAGACATAAGTTGAAGATGGAGTTAAATTTGATATGCAAATTCCTCCGATCGTAAATCAGACTCGACGGGATGGAAGTAGACTCAGATATCTACAGGTCGATGGCTTGCGACGATAAAAAAGGTTAATTACGATTTCGACGAGCGCAACTGAAGTTGCTACAAAAAAATATTGAGTATGATTAGCATTTTTTCTACACACTTTAGCTATGCCCGTCGGGGCCGTAATTAAGTTTTTTTTATCGTCGCAAGTCATGAAGTTGTAGATATTTGAGTCTACTTTCATAGCGTCGAGTCTGATTTGTGGTCGGAGGATTGCGCATCTCAAATTTGGTTCTATCTTCAACTTATGTCTTAATTAATAATTTTTATCACGAGTTTGCGTCAGATTCAATTTTAAATCGCTCGTTTCTTCGATCGCAAATCAGACTAGACGCTGTGGTAGTAAACTCGAATATCTACAGCTCGATGACTTGCGACAATAAAAAAACTTAATTACAGTCCTGACGAATACATCTGAAGTTGTTACAAAACTTATCTAAATACAACCAATTAATGAATTAAAATACAAACCAACTCACGTACAAAAGTTAAATTATTTTTATAACTGACCTAAAAAAATAAAAAAATAACATTTATAATTCTGAATTCAAATATTTGACAATAATGACTATTTTTAAACGTTCACGTTCGCATGTTAACATCTAGACACATGCGTTCAGAGATACTTAAAAATTCTTTTTGCTTTGTTTGAATTTTTAAGTGCCCTCCGAATGCATGAGTCTAAATAACACGTCTGAACTTAAATTATAAAATAAGGTCATTATCGTGAAAGATTTAATTTAGGGTCATATATGTTATTCTTTATTTTTTTCAAATTAGTTATAAAAATAATTCATATTCAAATAAAAAATCAAATGGCGGTACTCGTAATACCTTACATTTTGCTTTTTTTTTCTAAACGGTGTTCACAACACTGATCTTTTTTTATTTTTCGAACTTTTCAAATACTCTTTTTGTTTAAAAATAATATATTTATTTAATTTCTTATAATAAAAAAACCGGGGTCAAAATGTTAAAATATTGTAATAATTAAACAAATTTTTTTTTATCGATGGATTGAAAGTAATAATAATATAGAACCCAAAAAATTTCCAACAAATTTTTGTGATAATAATAGTACACAAAAAATGTAGAACTCCAAATAAAATGCCATCAACACTAACGAGCAACCAGAATTAACATCTGCTGTGATGGTTTTTCTGCAATAGAATCTATGGCACAAATCTCCAACGTTCATTTTATTATTACACGAATTTAAGAGAAAAAAATCATAATATATAATATTATTTCATGTGCGTCAGATTTGATTTGTCCCCTCAAATTTGTGTCGCAACTCATCACAGATGGTTCATTTGCTTCTCTAAAAAGGACGCAGGTTTATTCAGTAGTGCTGCTAATGGGCGAATATTCGGCTCAGACTCGACCCAGTTCGATTTTGCTAACAAAAGTCCAAACTCAAAACTCAGCCCGTTCTAGGAGGTCTCCACTCATACTCGATTCAGTTCAGAACAAATCATGTCTACTCAGATCGAAAAAAGCTCAGAACTCATTTATGTAACTGAGCTACTCGGATATTACCCAAATGACTACTCGATTATCTGATCACACTCTATTCATTTACGTAACTGAATTCCATTCTCACATTGAAGTACGTAACCGATCAGTGGTCATACTCTATTCATTTACAGTACTTAAATTTGTTAATTAAAATACCATTCTCACATTGCAAAACACCATTAACATGATATTGTTTCTGTAATTTCGCAAACAGCCATGAACAATATTTAACACTAAAACCAAGCTCAAAAATAATAATAAAACATTAATTATCTAAAAAAATAATTAATCAACATTTCTTCCAATATCAGAGGAACTGCTTCTCGTGGGTGCTCTTCTCAGTATTTTTCCTGCTCAAAATATAAAACATGAAAGAAGTTAAGATGAAGGGTGCACATGCTTGAGTTTGAAGCATAGAAAAACATTGGAAATTAGCTCAACAATATGGCAATAACACTGCGAATGATTTAACAGTACCGAATGTCTTCAATTAAGCTTGTTATCTATAATATACCCTCATCGCACTAAATAAAACCTTTGTCGGTAATCTATATTGTACATGTCCTTACTGCACTAAATAAAACCTTAGTATTTAACAAAATATA
This sequence comes from Eleocharis quinqueflora, assembly GCA_964058865.1. Taxonomy (NCBI): domain Eukaryota; kingdom Viridiplantae; phylum Streptophyta; class Magnoliopsida; order Poales; family Cyperaceae; genus Eleocharis; species Eleocharis quinqueflora. The sequence continues at coordinate 60,964 of CAXKVX010002657.1, forward strand.
AAATTCAAGAAATAGGTTTGTAAACCTATAGTTCCCCTGGTTTATGCCGTCTTAATCTATGTTGATTATCACTATAGCTGCTTGATACATCAGCAATGGGTTAATCATGTAACATGATGCATTATGATTCATTAAAAACAAATCAACAGCCCCAACAAAACAAACTTTCGTCTTTTCTTGTTTATTATTTAAAAGAAAAACAATATTCAAAACATATTTGAGGTTTTCATGAATTAGAGATGAACATACCTTGTAACTAAACTGAACAATTGCTTTCGAATTAAACATCATCAAAATTTAGCAAAAAAAGTACATCTTTTCTTTTGTTAAATATACTCCATCAACTTCGAGTCATCTATCTGCGTATGAAGAAAAATGAGAGGAAAAAGCTATTAGATTATAGTTTATTGAGTAAACAAGGGAGGTGTTGCTGAAAATGAGTCTGAGATGATGAATGCAAAGAAAATTTTCATATGTGCTGCTATTACAATGGCCAAGTCCAGTACCAGTATGTATGGGCAACCCATTACCAACATTTCAAAGTAATACAGAATTAAAGATGGGTTACATCTAAATATCCAACTTCGAGCACATCCTAGGCAATTAGGTTACATCTACATATATACCTTAGAAACAAAGCAAAGCAAATAAAATCCACAGGGAGTGAAAAATAACTGGAGTTGTAGGCAATACAAAATTAATTATGTATACTTGGTTCAAAAAATAAAAAAGGGTTAGTACTAATTAATTACATGACCAGTACTTCATATAATAAGCTAATAAATGCCTCAATTGATTATTTCAATGGTACATAGCATAATAAAGTAAGACATGTATTGAGTTCTATGTTTCTGCTTCATTCTCCAAATCAACTACGAAACATATGAGACTCATCAATTCAAAAACTTGAGTATTTAAACACACATATACCATTTTCTGTGTCTCAGCCTCATATCAGACAATGAATAGATCAGGCACTTTTGCTGTCTGCGACTAAACTCCAACGTTTTCAGACACAGAGGTACTAAACTCATAACTCCACTAAATTGACCTAGAGGAAAGGAATTGACTCTAAGGCATGGGCCTTGTATGAGCAGGTTGGACGACAATTTTGCATGAGTACATGCATGGGCCTTGTATGTGGCTCGGAGAAGGTTATGTGTGTAGCTTTGTACCTTGAAAGATTTAATAACAAGTGATTAGGAGAACAATGAGACCTTTGTAATAGAACAAATTCAAAGAACATAGAACAAATTCATATAAATGGCTATAAAAAGTACCTTTGTCTGATTGTCTCAAAACCAAAAATGTTGGGGCTGATAAGAGTCACCACCAAGTTTCTTTTTTCCTTGTAGGTACATTTACCATTATTAGTACAACTTTTGACTATGAAACATGAAGCATAAACCATAGCCAAATCATAATTCATTCCCTATTAACTCCACAGCTTTGTTAGAGTTAAACTATTCAAGATAACAACAATCTATACTGTTGAAGTGCAGAGACAGTAAAATCATTAGCTCAGATATACTTTACCAGTAAAAAAATAAAAATAAAAACGTTGGATTAAGTACTAGTAAACAATAATCTCAAACTTCCCATCAGATTTGGACGAAACCCAACATTTTTTGCAAGAAATTCACAATCGAGAGAGGGCGAGAGAGAATCATCAGATTTGAACGAAACCCAACATTTTTTTTGCAAGAATCAACAATCAGAGAGAGCGAGAGAGAAATTACCTACGTGACACAGTAAACTTCCAAGTTCGAATCGATTCAATCGAGAGAGCGAGCGAGAGAGAATTGTGAGAGAGTCAGATCGCCATCGCCGTTGTGAGTTGTGAGTAAAGAGCGGTGTAGATTTGGGAGTAGGTTTAACGAGAAGGAAAGGGATTAAGGGAGGAGAAGATGCTTTTGATCGAATCGGTATTCGATTTTGAGCTGCTGCTTAAACGAGCAGCCCAATTGTGAGGGTTCGAGCTGCTCAGTGAACTACCCGGAAGACGTTCAAACTCGATTCATTGCCAGAGGAAATTCGATCACGGGCCGATTTTAAGGTTCAACTCATTTGTCTACTCGTTCATTATATATTCAATTGAAGTTCGGCCCATTTATTCATGGGCTATTCAATTCATTAGCAGCCCTATTTATTCTGCAAAAAATGTTTAAAATTAAAAAAAATGAACTAATGAAATTTATTGGGCTAAAGAGCCCACTAAAGCCCCGCTGATTTCTTTCCCACTGTCCACTCGTCCTGGGAAACAGGGGAACCATATCCTCTGCTGTACTTTTTGTACAGCAGAGAACTGCGTTTTAATCTGGATCGTCGATTTAAAGATCGAGCTCGACTGATATGATTCGGAAGAATTTTTATAGTATTAAATCATGGCCTTAATATTTCATCCGACGGTTCATATTAAAGTGTAACTTTTTGCTGCAAAAAAGGTATTTCGTTTCCTCGTCCTGGTAGAGGACTGGAGAGCGGTGCTACTTCAGTTTCAATCCTCTCCTCTCCAGTTCAACTCTCCATCAGCGAATCCGCGGGAAGAGATGGATTGCGCGGCCAAAGGTAGCGTAGCAACACCGTGTGAACCCGGTCCACCTACGTGCTGCTGTGGCCTGTGCAGTGCTGTCTCATATTGCTCTACTTCTCATCAGGTTATCTGACCTCCGGGTCCCATGAGTTAGTCAGATTGTTATTTACTGATATTGCTATTTACATATTTAGAAACTCTATTTTTCTCTTTCTTGTTTGATATTTTTGGGTTTATGTGAAGAGGTTGCATTGGAAATATCACAAGGATGAATGCGAGAGGCTAGCAGAGCAAATGAAGCGAGCACCTTTCTTATCAGATTTTCCATTCACCTTCTCTGACAAACTTCCCCTTCAAGTAATCACAAAATTTTATTTCCCCTCTAATAACCATGTATTTTCTCTCTAAGTATCTTTTAGTTTCATATCATATCAGCTGGGGCCTAGAGCATATATAAAATATAAGCTTCCTAAATGCAGTTCTGTACCAGTAAGGGATCAGTGATTTGCATTGGTAATTTGTTCTTTATTTTGGTGCTTCAAAGGGAAATTGTTCCTTTCTAGAATCAATGGGACTTCACTTGAGAGGAAAATGGAAGTACGAATGCAGCTGTCATTTTCAATTGCCTTCTGCTGATCACTCCAGGTTTGTAATATTACCCTTAAAACAAAATTCAGTTCCCATTTGTTTTGGGAAAAGCCTGAGTGTTGAAATGTTTTCTTTTTCAATTGAGTAGTGATAACTGGTGCCTACCCAGTCTTCTCTGTCCATGCACCGGTAATTCGCTATCTTTTTCATGGTTTAAAAACACAACACTTCTTATCATGTGAACTTTGCAAAGACAACATTAGTGTGCAAAACTAAAATTTTGCTTGTTAACAGATCCAAAAGCAGATTTAAAGGCTCCAATAAGGAATTGGAAGGAGTATTATGAGTGGAGGCAGCTCCCGTTACATTCTCCTGTTGCAGTATTGCTTCATTGGGTGTGTTGCAGCTTCCTGCAATGCATTTTTTTCTCCCAAGTTCTAGATACGTCAATTTCGCCACTGAGCTGTCATTCTTTTGTCCTGATAAATTGCAGGCACTGACTGTATATCATAGCATCCACCTTTGTCGGGTGCAAACTCCTCTTTTAAAAGCTGGAAATGAGTTGCACATACATTATTTAGGTATCATTCTTAGCATGGTTTTACTCTCTTAAGATAGGAATTTACAGTTTTTTTAAGATTGTTTCTCATGTGAAGGGCCTGAGAAAGAGCTATCGCAAATCCCAGTTTTCAGTGAGCTGACAGCGCTGCTTCCAGGTGTTCGCATTCATATAGAATTTGTGGGGCCTGCGGTTCCGCTCTCAAGGTCTCTTAAGACCTATATTGCTATTATTTTCTTTTCCAACCTTTTTTTCCTTTTGTAATGATCATGTCTTTACTCGTAGAGATGGAGAGACGAGACACTTTTGCAAATATGCCCGCTGTTTAGAGGACAATTGCTCTTGTAAATCTTCTCACGACAGCCCTAGTCATAATTCTAGGTCATTAAAAGGTACATTGTCACTCAAGCTTCGCAAGGGTCTCTACCATGACAGATACCCTGACATCATAATGGTAATTCTTTAACTAAATGTCTAAAAGTTACTTGAAGTGATACTTTTCAAGTATGAATATCATGTTTAAGTTATGCTGCTACTGTGTAGGAATCAAAGCCAGATATTATAGTTGCCCCTAATGCCGGTATTGCTGCATATTCTACTTGGCTACCAACTCTGGTATGTATCTTCATGTGAGTAAAGCTAGTATGAGCTTTAGGTCACCAACGTGTTCATGAATTTAACTTACCGTTGCCAAACTTGAAATGTTGATTTTGATCTATTTGACAAACCAAGCATTTACATCTCCAATTCAATTAGGCTGATCCTATGATATTTGAGGTTCAGTTCATGAGACCACTTGGGGCATGATTAAGTTCATAGCAGCTTTACTCTTGTTAAGTGCTTGCTTCTCCGAAATGCAAATATTTTTAAGATATTAGAAATATTTAGTTAGTTGTGTTTTGTAGGAACTAATAAAAAGGATGTGCGTACCAGCAATTTTTACTGATTATTGTGAAGAAGCGGCCTATCTAGCCTCCCTTTGCATAGGTTCGGTTGCAGGACATACTTTGACAGTGCCAGTAAGTTCTCTTGCCAATATTTCCTTTTTCATGTCATTCTTTTATGATAATTAATCGGAAGGAATTAACTAATACATCACTGGTAATGGTGTAGATTCAGGTAAATCCTTTCAGACAACCCATGCCAGTTGAGGAAGCTACACTGAACTTGCTGTGTTACTCTAATTGTTTTATTTTTGGGATGTAGAAAATATATATTATTTTTCATTAATTCATTTAATTGAGTTGGGTACTTCTCTTTCTCTTTTAATTGGTGTTTGGAAAGGTTTGAGTCCTGTTGAGATGTAATTTTATATTCATTTTTACTATTGTCACTGAGGAATATGAAATCAGTGAAGTCATCTTCGAGAAGATCTCTTCTTCCATTCTATTTCAACTTTTTATAGGATGTGCTTGGATCCTAAAGTATCGCACTATTTTCTAGTACTGAAGTATTGCTATTCGGAATGTGATCCAAATAAGAAATTGTGAATTTGGGATAGCGTTGAGTTAGTGTTATTTTGTTAATCTAACCTAACAAAATATAGAGTTAGTAGGTTAGCTCATTTGAACAGTTAGCAAAATTATTATTTTATGACTATTCTAATAATTTCATTATTGTTGTTGTTATTGTTGTTGTACCATCATCATCATCATGATTATAATATTACTCGGTAAATAATACATTATTATTGTCGTTGTGATTATTATTATCAAAATGATCAACATAATAATATATCATCAGCATTATTATTATTTTTTATTTTATAAAAACTATTGAATATTATCGTTATGAGATAGGTTAAAGTACTTTAAACGAAATGACATATATTTTATATTCATATTTCATAATACAAAGTATAAATTGCTGGTTTGAATCGTTAAAAATATTGTCTATAGTTAAATTTACTTAAAAACCAAAATTTTATTTTTTGAAATATTTTACTGTTTTATCGAATATGTAGAAAATTTAGCAATCTGACGATTTACAGTTTTCCATTTAATCATTTCTCTACCCAATGAAATTGCAAAAAAAAAAAAGTAAAAGATTTGACTTCCAAATGGATTCAAGTATGAACAATATTTTCAACGATTCAATTTGATCATTTGCATTTTATATTATGAAATGTGAGTCTAAAATATCGCTCTTTCATGCTTTATAAAATATTTTAGCTACTATTATTATTATTATAATTATTATTAATTACTTTATTATTTTATTCATGTGATTGCTGTTGTTGTCATTATAGTTAGTATCATAATTATTAACATTTTTACTATTTCAACTCACCGTAGTCAAGAATTTCTTGATCTACTAAATACTCCTAGCAATTTTTTTTTCGAAATATATCTTATTCGACCTTATTTCGAAAGAAAACAAGAGTACCAAACGCCGATTTAGAGAAGAGTACAGGCAAATTTGAAAGCCAAGTATTTTATATTTATTTTTGGGAATAACATGCTGCTCGATATGGTACCAGAAAGTACAGGAATGAACTGTGAGTCGGGACAACCAATTCATTCAGATAACATTTATGAAAATAACAAAAAGATCAACAACTATGGTGAACCAAATTGGTACTTGTAATTTATTACAGCGTTTCATTTGCATTATTAGTACAAAAAGAAAATGTGGAAAAGATAAAAATTATCTATTTTTTTTAAAAGAATCATCTACAAAATGCATTCCACCTCCCAAGGGACTCTATTGTAATCATACTACAGTAGCAATGGTCAATTGAAAGTTTGAAACCATTGCTGGTGAACCCTTTCAGCCAGGACCTCGCCTCCGAAGGTTCCTGAATAAAATTTAGACAACCACAAAGTCAAACTTTTAATCTGTTTCAAAATAACCTCGGGAGATGATCGAGTTACAGGCTATAAACATATCATTTAATTTATTACTTATCTTAAAATGAATGTGCTATATCAGCTAATTATACTGTGCTTCTTCATTACTGAAGAGGCAGAAAATAGCTAACCAGAGTTGAGGAAAAATATTCTGAGTTTCTTACATGCAATGATATATTTTGAATCAATCAAGTCGATACAATTCCAGTATGTTAGTGGACCCTTGCCATGGCTGGAACCATCAAGCTGTACTCTTCACTCTCTGTCTTGATCTGGTAATGATTTTTTTTATATCATATGTCAGTAAAGCCACATCATGTTGTCGCTTAATAAAAGTGGAGTTTAACAGAGCATAGTTTACCTAAAAACCACGTCTTTGCCTTTAGACAATCTGTGAACAAATTGAGATACCACCAATGAATCATTACTAGAGTCTCTCCCACATAACCATTTCTTCTCGAGCTGAATACATGCATCCCTATTTCAAATTGCACTCATTCATGGCAAATCAACGTAACTGTTAACGTATACATAAGTTATGACTATTGAAAGCTGATTTTTTTATAATACCTCCCCAGACTTAATACTTGGTAATTTTTCCTTAGATAATCTGCATATTTTGTAAGAGCATCTTGTGCATAGTCTCTCCCAACAATTCGAATCGCTGCAGCATTTAATAAATTTTCTAAAGAGCCATGTTTCTTCAGTAATTTTATGGTGGTTTTACGGCCAATAGCCGGTACAAGCTTTTGAATTCCAGGTATGCCATCTACATCATCACCCATACAACACCCTATTAAGTGCATATGAAAAGTTTACAAAGGTTAATTGTCTAATAAAGGATTCAAATATCAACAGGAGATTTTGCAAATAACACAAGGATTTTTCAAAAGTGATGCTAATCCTTTAAATCCTATTTGAGAGCATAGTAACAAGATTTGCTAATTTGCGAACTCTTTGTTTTGAACAACTGTTTACATGTGGAGTTCTGAATTATTCACGAACTTCATGAATTGTTAAGATTTTGCTTTTTATTCCGCTGAACTGCTTCGAAAATGGTATGTAATTTTTTTCTATCCACGTCTAATTACCTTCACCAATTAGCAAATTTACAGGTTAAAGAAGAATTGGTAATTTAAAGGGCACAAGTAGCATTTATTTCTACATAGGCAATATGCTAGCCGAGGATGGGTAAGTACAAAATTATCAGTAAATTCTTTGTGCTGGTTGGATGGTCAATTTGGACACCCCTAAAGTTTAGTTCACAAGCTGGGTAAAATACGGGCTATATTTCAAAGTTTATAAAGGAAAGAAGCACAGTATAAGGTTACTAACTGAGGCTCAAATCGGAAGTCGGTTCACAGCCATACTGCTTGATGTAATGCTTCAGATTGTAGAAACACCATCGCCTTAACTCTGGTACATGCATTGTGATACGAACGTTGTCAGAAATTAATTGTTTAAAATCCTTATCAGGGGATCCAATCATAGCTTGGTAACCATTTTCCAGTGTCTGATCCGTTAGTGTTGCCACCACATCATCTGCCTCATACCCCTTAACTTTTACCACCTACAATTTGGATAAAGAAGTCTTACATGTAATAATAACAAGTTATCTCTCAAGTCTGAAGTAAATTACTTCCATACCGGGATATTGCAACTTTGAAGAATATCTACAATTTGTGGCTCAACTTGGCTTATACAACACTAGAAGCACCATTGATACCTTTTCGGTGTGCTTTGTATGAAGGTAGGAGGCTCCTCCTATACTCATTCCCTCCTTCACCATCTAGAACATATTGCAAGTAATATCCCAAGTTAACATCTCATAAAATAAACAGCTCATTTTTTGTACTAAATTCAACTAGGAACACTTGCCGCAGTAACTGGTTGTTGGCGGCTGATTTTGGAGAAAAAAGACCGACCCAACAAGCAAATGACTTCAAACATGGCCAGGATCCATTGAAACAGAGAGGATTGACATCTAGAAACAGATGTTGGGCTTGCCACTGAGGTGTTTGTCGAAAAGCTTCACTGGAGCCAGAGACTGAGTAGGAGATGACGCAACGGAAGTAGCAGAGGAAGAAGGCAGGGAGGAACACGTGACTTGAAATGTGTAAGCACGTGAGCGCATGGACAAGGCGAGGCGGTGCGTAGGCGAGGTGCACGCGGTTCACTTCGGTGGCGCGACAAGCGCCATTATCCTCTGAAGCGTGGAGTGATGACTGATGAGGCTCTCGGAACAGAATGTATTGGGGGAAACGAAGTCCTCAGTAAAACAGTTTTCTCCGATTTTGATCTGAACCGTTGAATTCAAGATCAACGATTGGAATTAGTAACATAAAAAATTATTTTGTAATATAAAATTGTCGGTCGAGCATTGATCTTTAATCTGACGGTCCATATCCAAAGTTACGGGTTCGGAGTTGCGCGCAACTGGAACGAGGAGATTGTTAAATGGGCCGTGATTGGTGTAGTTTGGGCCGTGTTGGATTGGATTGTGCATGTATTTCATGGTTAGGCCTTAGGCCTATGATAAATTGGTAGACTGATGGTTGGGAAGAATATCCTCTGCAGTTTTTTAGATTTTTTTTATCTTTGCCGTCGGATTAAATCAGAACGTCTGATCGCTACTCATATATAATGTAAGTGAGATTTTGTATTATTAAATCGTGAGCGTTAAAATTTGATCGAACGGTTCAGGTCTAAATAGGTGCAGAGTGCGTCTAGAAAAAGAGAGGTGTGGACTGTTTTTTTTTTAAAAGTAAAGGTCTAAAGAGAGAACATTACGACGTGCATCGGTGCATTTTTCATTTTTGTAAGATGAATCTGTTTGAATGGTGGTTTAGTTATTTGTTCTTTTATTTGTGAACTTGGTTCATATGTGGTAGGTATTTGAAACAGAGTGCTTTCAAGGGGAAGATTGCAGTAGTAATTAGGTAGTTGTACTTTTTGTTTGCCTTTTTTTTGGTTAAGTATAGTTGTGCTTTATTCAATATTAGGTACACGTGCTTTTGAAAAGGAATAACATTTTTTATATTCAATCTCCAAGTTAGAGCATCTACATATTTGTATGTTCAAAAGATGAAATGTTTTGTCATGTCAAAATGAAAAATACTTCTATCACTTGCAGCCTAGTTGCAAAAACTTGTGATCTCTTTGGAAAAACTTCTACATTTAGAACATATTCATTATTGTATAGAGTAATATTATGATGCTTGGGATTATATATCTCGAATTTTAAAATGCAAATGACCGATTCGAACCGTTGGAAATGTCGTTCTTGTTAAAATCTACTTAGGAGCTAAAAAAAATATTTTTAGAATCGTTTTACTATTTTATGGAATGGATGAAAAATTTATTAATCTAACGATTACAAACCTCTCCAATTTAATGCATTTTTTTCCATATGATAAAATAGTAAAAAATTTCTAAAAATGATTTTTTTTATCCTTAAGCAGATTTTAGTATGAATAATATTTTCAACGATTTGAATTCACTAATTGCATTTTGAAATTGAGATATATAATTGCAAGCACCGACTTTAGATTGCTCCTTGCGCAAGCATCATAATCTCAATCTATTGCATATTTGTTTCGTGATTTCTCCTTCCATACAATTTATAATTCACCGATATAAGGTTTCAGACAAATTTTCTAATTCACCGATGTGAACACACTTGAGTTACCAGACTCTTGTATTGCGAAATATAATACACAATTTCTAATTTATATAGTAATTTATATTTCTCCAATACAAAGAGTCAGGTAACTCAAGTGTGCTCACATCAACATTAATCGGCCATTTACAATGATAATACCCTTTTATTTATCACTTTACAAGAGTATTTTTAATTTTTTAAGTTAGCACTTTACAAAAGAATTAAGTCAATAAAAAGAAAAAGAAAACGGCCGAAAGAATAAAGATGATAAAAGGCACCGACCCTTCTTCAACAGCGGAGTTATTCTTCTTCTTCTTCAGGGAAGGAAAGGAGAAAGTATCATTTTTCTTTTTCGATTCAAAAAGGAAAAGTGGTGAGAGAGGAAAACTCGACGCTGATACAGTGTTTCTTTTTTTGTTCTCTATTTCTCCCGTTGATGCGTGAGTTCTACGTTTTGATCACGCTTTGATTTTAGAAGGTTATGCTTTTTGAGGCATGTCTGGACAGAACTTGGCAGGAATCTTTATCCAAACTCTAATATGCGAGCCGCGTATTTCTCTTCTGTCATTCGTAGGTTTCTGAAAATTGTTTTAGAAGTGCATACATATTAGTATATTACATAACATTTGGCTTACTTTAATATTGATATATTTTTTATTAAAGGGATCGATCGAGTCGATGATTGCACTCACCTATGTATACTGTATGTCTGTATACATAATTTTTACGAGTGATCTTAACTTGGTCTATAAATGAAGTTGTTGAGATCGCAACTCGTAAAGTATTGATGCGATTTAAAGAAAAAATATTACGCTAAATCTTTTAGATTGATGGATAGAAAATTAGAAACTTAAGCAGACACAAATCAATGAATTATATTTGATAGATGAATAATTAATGTAAAAATATTATAATACATATATTGAAATTTAAATTTGAACAAGCACAGTGCGCAGACGTTCAATTGCGCTTGTGACATTTTATGCCTACACGTAGGTCTGTCAATGATCATTCGTTTAATCATTTTTTCGTTTCGTTTCGTGACAAATGAAATAATTACGATCAAAGAAATTTCTTTCGTTTAAATAATAAAACGGTTAACAAAAATATATTGTTTCATGATCGTTTGTTTCGTAATTTCGTTTGTGACTGTGTATTGTTAGAATTATTTTGATTTTAGAGAAAAATACTATGCTAGAAGAAGGTCATGAGAGATGAGATGAATGATTGCTAGAATGAGGAGACAAAATGATTTGATTCTGGTGTATGATTATAATCGTTCACCACCAGTTCATGATTTTCTTTAGTGTGATGATAGAGGATATGGATGACGAGCGAAGAGAATGAGTTTGACTGTTTTGTTTCGTTCCGATCGTTTTGATCGTTTTCTTTAACAAAACAATTAACGAAACAAAATTTCTTAATTATTCTTTAAACAAAATAGTTAATGAAACTATCATCTTTCGTGATCGTTACGTACGTTAGATAGGTCTACCTACACGGATGCATCACACACATACACACACAATTCTAATTATTTTATGCTTGAGAAAGATAGTGATTCTCTTATGGTTATTTGAAATTCTAATTTACAACTTACTTATTAGAGGACTTCGAAAAAAAACTTACCTATTAGGTGAAATATCCTATATTTGTAATTAATTTCTCAAATCAAGGTATTTATTGTAAATTATTGGTAAGAATGTTAGTTATTAATCCCGACTATATTATAAGTGGACTAATTGCGAGCTCAATATGAAATTAATGAAAATATGTTCAAACATCGCAATAGATCAATCAAATTCTAACTTTCTGTTTTACAGAGAGAAAACTAAGTTATTCACATAAAGAAACTTAAGTTATTCAATATAATGATGAAATAACTTTCATTTAAAGAGGATTGTGCACTGTGGTGTTCAAAATCAGACCCGCATGGCTAGCTTATGGACAAATAGTAAACATTATTCAGTTATAAGATGAACTGAACATTAGTAGTTAATTATGAACTTCAATTTCTCATCAGCGGACTGAACTGAACATGAAATGAAACTCATACATTAGCAGCACTAATAAGATATTTTGTATCGGAGAGTTGTTGTTACTTCTGTTGGCTACTGTCTTGAGGGGTAAGGTGATTTTTGTATGCTCGAGCATATGGTATGAGTAGTACGAGAGAACTCTATAGTGATATCTCATCTTGAAAAGTTATACAGTTGCACAAAATCAAGATAAAGTTATCTCTTCCTACTTATTCTGTTACTTAATTTCTCTTTAAAGAAGGGGTTGTCTCTTTTCTATGGCCGCCACAAATTTCTTGAGCAGGAGTGATTCCTTGTGCATCAAAACTGAAAAGTGATTTCTTGTGCATCAAAAGTTAAAATGAATCATTTTCACTAATCTTGATGAATGGAACGGTCCAGATGAGCAGGAGTATCTAGTATACCCAACTTTTGGAGTATCCAAGTTTTTTACTAATAATAATAATAATAAGACAAAAACTTAGGTGCACCATTCTAGGTGCTCCCTAGGTACTCCAATCAATCCGTACCATTTAAATGCATCAAGATTCGCACCATACATTTCAATCAAATGGTACGGATTGATTGGAGTACCTAGAGAGCACCTAGAATGGTGCACCTAAGTTTTTGTCTAATAATAATAATAATAATACACTATTATATCAATCATAAGTTTAGACTAGTATTCTACGTCGTTAATCTTGGACTAAAGTCGTACAATTATGACGATGTCTGACACTGGTTTGCTTCAAAACTCGCAGTAGTGCTGGTCTAATTGGTATTTAATTGAAGTTAGGGGTAGAATCGATATTTAATTAAAAAGCAGATTGTTTTGTAATTAATAAATCATAAAATATGATTAGTGGTAAAAACAAAAATTAGTAGTGTTTTTAAGTGACATTTTAGCAAGAGGAAGTTTTTGAGTGGCGAAAACACGATTTTTCCATAACTGTATTTGCTGCAACTCATATATATAGAGGAGCAATATAAATAACTTTTTTCTCATTTCCTAGAACAAACTTCTCAAACGCGGCTAGAAATAAGATCGGACATGTATTAATGTGAACTAATTTAGCAAAGAAGAGGGAAGCACCGTGTCTCGCGTTGCAGAGGATCGGACAATACTACATATAACATGGGTTTCCCGTTTCCTAGAATAATCGCATTTGCATTTTTAGTGTAAATTAACTAATTATCCGCGCTTTAAACCCCAGGAGATTTTGCTTTATTTTCACTCGATTAACCATTACCTTCTTCCTTTTTACTCAAAATAACAATCATCCATTGAGAAGTTACAATTTTAGCTTTATTTACATTCGATAAACCATTATATATGATATATCTTCTTCCTTTTTTCTCCAAAAGTATATCCATTAATTGAGACGTTACAAATTGTAAGATAAGAAGCAAAAGCTGGCATCGTTTCTACTCTATATAGTCTAAAGACGAGGATTATTGGGTGTTGCTTTCAGGTTTATTGGAATATCAATTTCTGGAAAGAAAAAAATGTCAAAAAGGTGTGTGTTGCTTCTCCTCCTTTCTTCAAGCATTTGATGAATTGTCTCGAATTTTTTTTTTGTTTTTTGTTTTCTAGAAGTCCTTAGGTGAAATTGGTACCAATGGAAATGAATTAATAAATTGTGAAACTGATAACAACGGTGATGAAAACTTCGTCAAGAAAAAGTATAACTCTTTTAAAAAAGGTGACATGTTAAGCAATTTTTATTAATGAAAAATATTTGGTAGATATCAATATTGATAACGACTATCGATATCAATGCTATTATGCATATTAGTTGAGTTATTATACATGTTATTTCATGTTATTTTTTACTGAAAAAATTATTATGCATGTTAACAAAATAATGTGCATAATAACTCAAATAACATGCATAACTATTTCAGTAAAAAAAATAACATGCATAACTATTTCAATACAAAAAAAAACATGTATAATAACTTAAATAATGTGCATATAACTCAACTATATCTACATAATAACATCGGTATCAATATTAATAATCTTATTTAGACCGTCTAATATAGACAATTTTTTTAAATTTAAAAATGAAAACATCACAGAATAATATTTGTCGTGAAGTAATCAGCTATAAAGTGTCAATTTTTTTCCAACGTTCGTTGGAACTTAAATCCGTTCGATATGCAATGACGTGAGTAATCATTTGTACCGGATATAACATTTACGTGCCAAGCCTATTAGACTCAACACTAAATAATATGATTTCATCACAATATTTTACCAATTGTTCTTCTAAAATAAGATAATTTCGTATATATGTTTTCTCAGTCGTTGATACAAAAATATTATCTAAATTTCAGTAAATTATGAAGATCAATGGTCCGTGGTGTGTTAACTTGATTAAGCATTTAATATTTTTTCTTGTATTATTTATTTATTTATTATCTAAAGGCTTTGTTGTTGTATTTATTTATAAAAATTAATTTCAATTATCTCAACCAGGGTCAATAATACTAATTAATAATGTAAAATTTAAATTGGACCCAACAAAAGATAGAATTAAATGGATTGACCCATCCGAACTCAAAGCAAGACATGATGTGTAATAATAGCACTTAATTGACGGAAGCTAATCTTCTACCGCGCAGCACCGACGGACGGCTCAGATTTCCTGCGCTGTGAGCTACGGGCGGCCCAGATTTAATTCAGGAGGTCTGATATTATAAAGTTTAGCTTGCACGAATCTTGATGCAAATCAAAGACTCAGATTTTCTGCGCAACACGCACAGTGGCGGTGTTGTGCGGTAGAAGATCTTGATTCCTTAATTGACGGTGTTTTTTCATTTTCTTTTTCTGTTTTGCCTTTCGACATGGTCACTTAAACGATGCAAGTGAATGATAAGGATGTGTTTGTTATCACTTATTTCTTTCAAAATTTTCAAAATTAGATGGAAACATGGACAGATCTAGAGTTTAATTAAGCCTGGACACAATTAGACCTGAGCATCAAGGTTGAGATCATGTCCGGACACAAATTCACTAAAATATCATTAAAAATCTATTTTTCACTAAAAATAACTAAAATATACTAAATTTGCATTTTTTTTAAAATCAAGTCCAAGCACTTGTCCGAACTTGCTTTTAAATAGGTCCGCCTCTGAATGGAAGAGTGCTCTTTTAAAATGAACCTTCTTCCATTATATTTCAATGTTGTTTGATAGAAATATTTGTAAGAAGATGGAATTATATGAGTTAAAAATAATAATAAAATATTCTAAGAAGAAGAAAAAGTTAATTGTTGATCTTCATCCAGAAGATAAATATTCTATCAAAGAGTTGAAAGAAAGAACTTTCATCTAATTTCGTCTAGTTTCACTTAGGGGTGTAAATGGGTCGGGTTGGTCGGGTTTCGTATATATTTTTAATTCGTGAGATGTGATCCGGATTGTAGTATTTTGAACCTGTAACCAATCAACCAAAAATCAAAATCATCAAATTCATACTTTGTTTAGGCAGTCGGGTTTCGCAAACATCAATATTTTACACAAATTTGTAATGATACAAAAGTAAAAATAATAATTGAAAATAATTTAAATAATACATTGACGTCAATTCGTACTAAAAATTAAAATTAATTAGCTTGACAAAAAATATACATGTATGTTTGTGATGAAAATCGAATAATAAACTTTATTACTAGCAGTATAATTGTCTAATTAAATATAAAAGGTCGGGTCAGGTTTCACCCACATTTTATTCTACAATCCGTATTCATATATTAAATGCCGGATTCGACAAAATAAAAACCGTAACCGACCATAAAAAAATTGAAATCCGCACTTTTTAGGTTGGATTGGTCGGTTCGGTCAGATTAATCGAATTAGTCAGGTTGAACTTACACCCCTACTTCCACTTGTGTTTCGTACTTTTCTACTAGAATAACTTTTCTTTCGTCTAATTTCGAAGAAACGAGTGATAATAAACACACATTAAGTAACTATAAAAGAGGAAATATATTAAACCGTGATATATATACTCGTTAAATCAGCAACGCAATCTTATCTGTACATACTTAATGTTTAATTTAATTTAATTTAATTTAATTTAATCAGGAACGCAGTCTTATTGTTGAACTTTTCTTTTTTAGCACACCGATCGAATAATATATTTCATTTAATTCGTGATATACTCAAATTAATTTCAGTCAGAGAGAATGTTTAATACCAGTAGAAATGATTTGACCGTTTCTTTTGAGCACAAGTCTCCTAAATCACCGAATTAAATTTAAATGACATGTACCAGAATACCAGATCCAAGCATTTAGTAGAAAAATTTTCACAGAGGGCCAAGGTCCAAAAATGTTCAACAGATAGGGTCAATAGCACTCTAAAAATTGCACAGAGGGTCAATAACGTGACTATTAATCGCGCCCCTAAGAAATTTCGATTTTTTTGCTGAATTGAAGGCATTCTGCTGTTGTTTTTTCAAATGTGGGGCCTACATTTAGGGGCGCAAGTAATAGTTGCGTCCCTAAATGTTGCTGACAAATTTTTTTGTTAAGTTATAGTTATTAGTACTATATGCAAAAAATTGTCAACAACACTTAGGAGCGTGACTATTAGTTGCGCCCTTAAGTGGTAGGGCCCACAACTGAAAAAACAGTTGCAGAATACTTTGATTTTAGCAAAAAAACGGAATCTCCTTAGGGGCGCGACTATTAGTCGCGTCCTTGACCTTCTGTGCAATTTTTAGGGTGTCTCTGACCCTATCTGTTGAAATTTTTTGCTGCTTGGCCCTCTATGAAAATTTTTCCCATTTAGTATCAGCGCATCTGAGTCAAAAATCAAGATGTGACACTTATTATATATTTGTCATCTAGTGTGGAATATTAGTCGTAGAACCTTTCAGACTTTAGATGTCTTTATAGTTAATATTCTGTCAGTTCACATCAGCACCTCTTAAAAGTTATTTATAACACAATATTTCGAGGTGGAATTACTTTGTTTAACGGATACTTTGAAAATCTTTACATTGGATTTTTAAAAATAAAAAAATTTACGGCAACAACAACAAAATCGTTATTCCACCGATACTTTGATTTTTAAAAATAACACAACATACAGTGCTGTCAACTAATTCTTTCGAGATTCCGCGTTATTCCACCTAATACGAATTCATCCATCTTCCCATCATTCGAATATGACCCTGCCTTAATTCCTGATCATAAATAACTGTCCCACAAAATTGAGTTTCCCACCTTTTTTGTCCGCAGTCGATCGAGAAGGTTTCTCGGCGTGAGCAGTAATTTATGATTCATCATTTCTGCGGAAACGGATTTTTTGCCGCGCAGCATTAACGGATGTTCATGATTTCATGTGTTGTAGGTTACGAACGGCTCAAATTTGATTTAGAAAGTGATATTATAAAGTTTAACTGACACGAATCTCGACACAAATAAAAAACTGAAATTTATCATGCAGCACGCACAGTATTTATGCCGGTAGAAGATCTGGTTTGCATTTCTGCGGGATCATCGTGTCTACTTTTTGAAAAGGACCATTTCCGAAGAAAATATTTTAAAAGGTTTGGTATATTATTTTTTATTTTTTAATGGGTCAGGTACTTTTGAAAACGCGCTGTAATTTATTCACCGAAACCCATCTACATAACATCGCCTTCGTGACCTTCGTCTCCATTTTCCCTCTCATTTTTGTCCCCCTCGACCAAAATCCAGTTCTCCAAAAGTTTGTAGTTGGGATCTGGAAACGCCATTTGCTTCCTTGCTTTAACAAGGGATCGAGAGAGAAGATACAGTGATTACGTTTATTATTTGGGCTCTTGCGCAAGTCATGCTTTTCTTCTCCCAGGGAATTTAATCTATAATAATCACCGGCGCGTCGGATGTGCTCTCCGCATTTGATGTAGACAGCAAACCCTTGTAAGATTTTGATCTTTATTGAGATCATATTACGTAAGACGATTACGTATTTTGATTTCAATTTTTTGTTTCCGTCGATTTTGCTACATTTGCTCGAATTAGTTATGTTTTGTGCATGTTCCCCAACTTAAAATTGATTATCTAAAATATTAAATTTGATCATCTTGCACATGATTCAATGTATCACCTGTTTGCATTTTTTATAGCTAATATAACTTTTTATTTTCCTTCTGTTTTCCGTGTGTATACACGCCATTCCTTTCTATGAACTTCTGATGAATTTAGGTGAATTGAAAAATACCAATGTATTCTGATAAATTTAGGTAAATTTATGTCTTCTCGTAATCGTTTATTTATTAGTAACATCAGTTGTTCTGCGTTACAATCAGGGTATGAATACGGAAAAGCAAAAGAAACTGGAAATGTTAACTAATACCACAGAAAATAATGGAAAATAATAATAATAATAATAATAATAATAGGATGGATGGTTTATTCTGATAATAGAACAAAATAAACAAAGAAGTGGAACAAACAGTAATGTGAGAATTATTTTTATAGGAATTATAGTCAAATAGAAGCCTGAGATAACAACAATGTGCCATGCATGTCTGTCTAAAGACGCAACTCAAGATATTGAAATTTCCTGCAACTGCAGTTGCACTAACTCACTTTGCTTCAAGCACGATGCAATGGAGCATTCTGGCGTGGAATCGCCAGAATCAGATGATTGTACACCTTATGCCACTCCTCTTACAAGCCCAAGCTCCTCGTCTGGTTATGAGAGTTGTCTTTCATATTTGGGTATGTTTCAACTCCAAGTTTGAAATTTCGCTAAACAGTTTCATTCATATGTTTCTTTTTTCCCACAACAGAACAATTCTGACATGTAGTTAGAAAGAAAGATCAAGTGTCTGTAACTGTGTTTGAGTGGTGCCATCTTAATGAAGCTTTGGGAACATTGGATTACTTTTTAATGGATTCAAAAGTCAAGAAGTAATATATTCGAGCTATGTTTATGGGTGGGATAATTTATTTATTTATTTTTTTTCCGGGGATTGGGGGGGTGGATGGGGGTCTAGAGGAGAATTCTTATCACTACTTTTATACAGAATCAGAGCCATTACCTTTTCATTTACTTTATGCCACTTCCAAGCAATTCATGAAAGTTTTATCTCACTGAACTAATGCTACTTTCCTTTTCTTTTGTCTTCCTTTGCAGATGATCTCCAATTGGAAATAGAATTTGATATCGGGTAAGAATGTTGAATCATTTTAATTTAACTATATTTTTTGTTCGAATTATCATAAAGAAGTTTTATGAAGCTGCTTCATTTCATTTCTAGCTATTTTGCATTGTCACAAAAGTCTGGAAAATTTTGTAGTGATGGAGGCCAAGATTTGTTCGCTAGCAGCAAAGATGAGAAACCTGGAGAATTACCAGGTGATATTGACATGGTACCATCTGGTACTGTGGTCTTGAAAGACGAAACTATTCCAGAGGTCTCACCTGAGATTATTGAAAAAGACAAGATGTCTGAAGGCCTTCTGACAGGAGATCGTACAATTGTTCCTTCAAAAGACACTAGTCTGCCTAGCAGTGAAAAGAATGAATATTTGCACAAAGACACCGGAAAATGCAAACCGTGCGAGTATATATTGACAGAGGGTGACGGCATCTGTAATTTGGAAAGAGGCACAGGTACCTACCCCTTGCATATAACTATACCTGAAAGTGGGGTTGAAGTTTTGCCTACTGAAATTGAAAAATTGGAGCAGCACACAGGTGTGTGCATAAAAAATGGTGCAATCTCTTCTTTTGAGGATGCTGGTGTCAATTCTCATCTGGAGAACAATATTGCCACTAATTTAGAGAAGAAAGTTTCCACTCCTTGGTCGATGGAGAATTGTGCTGAACTGCCACCCAAAACTGTTTCAGAAAATGATGCCATTAACCCTTTGCCTGATGAAATTGAAAATGAGGCGGACAATTTACCTGGGTGTACTTCCGTCATTGAAACCTGTGAAGGTGCCTTGACGAAAAATGACACCAAGGAACCTGTAGAATATCTTGGCACCGAAACCTCTGATATGACCACTAAAATCAAACCTGTTGAAGGTATCTCAAGAGAAGTTAGTATAGATATACCTTTAGAAGATGGTACAAGCCCTCCGGGAGTTATCTCAACCCGATGCGGTACTCACCCTTCAGATGATCTCATCATTGAGAAGTTTATAGGTACCCCCCCAGAAGAATGCAGTACAACATGTTGTTTACAAATTGTTGGCACTGAACCCCCTAATGTATGCATCTGCGAAACTAAAGATGGTTCCTCATCAGTAAGTAGTGAAATTCTAGTGAAACACATTGAAGACATATCTTTTGAAAACACTTACATCAGTACTGATATGGCTCCCTTGCCTAATGATGTTGGGGAGAAAAAATCCAGCAATGAAGAAAATCCTCTCTTGTCATCAGAAACTACTGAAATTCCAGTGTTAGACATCAGAAATGGTCTGTCTGAAGGTTCTTGTGTTGGAACCAATACTGCTCTTTCTCAAGAAGTTGTCAGTACAAAACATGCTGGAACGGAAGACGATGTGCAACTCAAACTGGCTTCCACCGCTTCTCAGAATGTGGATGATACTGCTCTTCTAGATGAAAATCCTGAGGGTATAACTTTGCATTCCAAGCCTGTGGAGTACATACTCCCTGAACCACTCATATCCAACTTTAGTACTGATCCTGACATGTGGGCCCCACCTGAACTAGCTGAGAATGGAGCTCAATTACAAAGTGTGGCTTATGAAGAAGAAAATGAAGACGAGAGTAAACATAGCATGAATTTGTTGCAGCCAAAAATTGAGGATGAATTGAACGAGAAGGCAATGGTGGAGATCATGAATTCCGAGTTCAAACGGCTGTTGAAACGATTTATGGTGGCAGAGGGATTTTCTGTCCCGGCTGAGGCTGGGGATGAAGGTGCAGCGGATGGCTGGCTCTGGGTTGTACGTGTATTGTCTTGGCAAGCTGCTCTGCTGATCAAACCTGATTTGGTGGCTGGGAAGGAAATGGATCCAAGCTTGTATGTTAAAGTCAAGTGTGTTGCTTCTGGTACCCGCAGTCAAAGGTTGGGCCTGTGCTGTATATTTTTTCTTCCATGTGGTAATTGTTGTACCTGTTGAATAAAGTCTATTCATATGATCCAAGTTTTATGTTAAGTGTGCATTGCTTCTGGTACCCGCAGTCAAAGGTTGGCCTGTATGCGGTAATTGTTGTACCTGTCCAAAAAGTCTATTCATGTTTTTCACAAGGATTGTCATTCTAGCTGATATTGCTCACATAGTACCTAGGTATATGAATATCTGATAATTTTACCTTAATTGCATAACTAAGGTGATACGATGCCAACACATGAGCACTAAAAATTAATAAGTATGGGGGATCTGGAAAATAGTTGTAGTTCATCATTACAACAATTTCCATGCTACTCTGAACTGTAACTGTATTTTTGCATATGAACCCCTGATATCTGATGTTCGATTAAAATGAGTTTTGTTAAGATAAATTTTTATTTTTGGTTGTAGTGAAGTGGTAGATGGTTTGGTTTTCAAAAAGAGTGCGGCCCACAAGCACATGCCAACCCGCATTAGAAATCCTAGATTGCTTCTCCTTCAGGAAGTGCTTGATCATTCTCTCTCCGGCTTGTCATCCATCCGTTCTATGGAACACGTGGGCCCTATATTTACTACATTATTTATCAATTTTCAATATTTTCCAAAGCTATCTTTGGGAAGTTTCATTTGTTTCTTGGTATCTGAAGTACTCTTGAGACATCAAGTTTAAAATATCCGTATAATATTCTGCAATTTTGATAATTTAGTTTGAACATCTCAACACCAAACCACATATTTGAACTTGTCTTTACATACTTGACTGGTGCATCCACTATATGTGTTATTATATATGGTACTTGTTATGAAAAATAAATCTGTCAGGAACAACAATTAAATAGTTTGAGACAGAAGTAGTAGAGAACTGAATTTTTCTCTTTCATTAATTGCTCATTCCTTTTGCCTGTTTATCTAATTATAAGTCTATGTGAATCAGGACAAAGATGTTTTGGACAAATCAATCAAACACATGCTTGATACATGTCAACCCAACATAATACTGGTTGAGAAAGCTGCTTCAAGAGAGGCCCAAGAGCTTATAAGAAAGCAGGGCATCACCCTAGTTCTTGACATGAAACTGCATCGAATGGAGAGGATTGTGCGCTGCACTGGGTCCAAAGTGGTCTCTTTAGGCGAAGCTCTGATGAGGTCTGATGTTGTAAAAGAGTGTGCTAATTTTCGAATTGAGAAATTTGTCGAGGATATTAATACTGAAGGGAAGAAACCCAGCAAGAATTTGATGTTTTTAGAGGGTTTACCTAAACCTTTGGGCTGCACGGTAAATGCATGTTTTATCATTATTTCTCTTGACTTTTCATTGTTGATTACTACTTGTTACAATTTATGGGAGGGTTGCTGCAGCTCTTGTGTGGTTTAGATCATATGACCTCTGCCAAGGTAATCATTGCTGTTATACCCTCCTTGATTAAGTATAGGTCCAATGTTTGTTGCTCGAACAATAATATCCTTATAATGCAACAATAGTGTACTTGTATGGTGCTAACTGCAGAATAAGGGTTTGTTCCAGTACTGGTCTGTACGAGAATGATGTAGTGGATTGAACAGTTTTGCGCGGCTTAAAAGCTTAGCCTGTACCAGTCTATATAGCATTTTTAGGGGGAACAACAGGATTTTTATGTAAAGTATCCCTGTTGCAATTACTCACATACCCATTTATTTTTCCTACTGACAGATACTGCTAAGAGGTGCAAACATTGAAGAACTCAAAAGAATCAAGCGGGTACTTCACTATGCTGTCTTTGCCGCACACCATCTCGTTCGCGTTACATCTTTCCTTTTGGATCAAAGACTATTGGCAAGTTGCAAAGATGCTCTCAGAAAACAGAACTCTCTTTTAGCTTCCCCTGAACCTGAGCCCATATCTCCTTCTAGAAGCTTAACCTCTGAC
Source organism: Eleocharis quinqueflora (assembly GCA_964058865.1). Taxonomy (NCBI): domain Eukaryota; kingdom Viridiplantae; phylum Streptophyta; class Magnoliopsida; order Poales; family Cyperaceae; genus Eleocharis; species Eleocharis quinqueflora. Next base: position 84,173 of record CAXKVX010002657.1, read on the forward strand.
AGCTCCACTGATAGCAATACCCTGCCACAAGACCTGGACATCCCTATTTCTGATGAAGAATTACCTTTAGCTCTTTCTGATATACCACTTCGTACTGATTCTACCTCATCAGAATTGGTTCCTGCTGAGACTTTAAATGGGAGAACTGAAAAAACTGAGCTTGAGATGGTTAATAATGGGGAAATTAGGATCATTGCAGATCCAGAGAAAGAGAGAGCGGATGCAAAGGACCCACATAGTGCTTTAATCATAGTGTCTTGCCGAAATATTGTAAAACGGACAATATGTGAGGAGAGACATGTGTCGCGAATAAATTACTATGGTAATTCCGACACGACTCTTGGAACTCAGCTAAGAGACGTATTCCTCAATGAGGTAATTTTCTTTTACTTCCTCTCAATCTCATCATCTTTCTACTTTGTACTTTTGTTTGTCCGTGAAAGTGTGCCTTTCATTTCTGTAATGAAATTAAAGCTTCTCTACATGTTTTGATAGTTACATGATGCGTAAAACATAAGATAATGAAAAAGATGATGCATCTTGCTTCTTGGCATGAGATCAGGGCATGTTGTAATTTATACCCATATGATTATATTATGTCATGTCATGTTTGATACAGTACCATTGCACTAATTCATAGAATTCAGACAGCTCAAAGCATTGTATATGAGCAATGAATTTATTAATTCAGAGAGCTCAAAGCATTGTATATGAGCACTGCATGTATTATTAGTGTTTTAATATAATTGAATTGTCAGAAGCATAGGTGCTCAGTATGTGGGGATGCACCAGAGGCACACTTGTTTGTGTACACACAACGGAACGGACGCATAATGGTTCTAGTAACATCCTTGCCTCCTAAACTGAACCTCTCTCATGGGACCTCTGAAGACCAAGACGTGATATGGATGTGGACTAGGTGCTGGAGGTGCAAGAAAGAGAATAGGCCGGCAGGCCCTTCTGCGAGATTTATTGTGTCAGACTCAGCTCGTAGTATTTCTTTTGTGAAGTTCCTTGAATTGAGTTTTTCGAGGTACTTACCTGGGACAAAGTTGCCATGTGGCCATCTGATGTATCGGGATGGGTTGCGTTTTTTTGGGTAAGCCAAGCTTTCTTTTTTCATCTTGCAAATTTCTTCCTAAATTCAAAATGAGGTTCCAGTTGGAGAATAATTATAGAGGCTGTTGGGAGGAAGAGAAATATCATGTGGTTTTAACCTCTTAACCATTATATGACATCTGGATATGGTCAATTTAAACTCAGATGCCAGTAGAATTTATATATAGTTATCTCCTTCAACTGGGATATTATCATACACATTACAGACCCAGATGCTAACAACTTAAATAGCGTTTTTGACTTTTATTTGTAAGCCATTTTCTCGTAGAATTGCTAACATTTTACACATTTATTTGTTGCTTTAAACAATTTTGCTCAGCATGGGCTCAAAAGTTGCAATGCTGAGATATACACCGGTTGAAATATATGAAGCATGTAAACCACCAGCTATGTTGGAGTTCCATGATCCTAATAGTCTTGATTGGTTTCAGAAGGAAGCCCAACTAGTATGCTCTCTCTCTCTCTCTCTCTTGCTTCTCTCCCTCCCTTCCTCTTTGCACTCACCTGAAGGTTTGAGCTTGGTCCTATAAAAGAAACAGAATAAGCACTTTGTGATAAAACTAAATATCGCAGCATTATAAAACCAAATATCGCAGCATTATAAAACAACATTTCTCGTAATTGATCTAACAGTCAGTATTGTTTGCATTATTGCAAACAACTTGTTTTAGATTAATGTGATTGTAGAGCATGCACTGATTGTTGATAATTTTGCTATTAACTGGATGGAGCATGCACAATATTTTTTTCTTAGGTCCAATGAAAATAAAACCAAGAGAAACAGAGTTATATATTGGGATTCCATTTTTCTTAATTAAGAATAGATCCTTTTAGCTAAAATGAAAAGGCAAAAGGTGTGTAGTCATTTTTTTGTGGGACATGACTATAATTTCAACTGCTGGGTTCTATTTCAGATAAGCCCAGTCATCATGGGATGTGAGAAATGTTGGGCATAGTTTGCGATTATGACTAGATATTTGGTTGGATGTGCAAATGAAACCTATAGCATGTGTTGCCAAAGATATTTAGTTATAAACTCAAAAGAAGCTTTGAGGTTGCAGTTTCTCACTATCATTTGTGTGTATATAATTCTTCCCGTCTCTTACTCTTTCCTTACTCTTCCTGCTGAAGGTAAATGAGAAGCGGGTGCTACTTTTATCTGAGGTCAAACGCATTGCTGAAGATTTGAAACAAAGTTATACAAATGATACTGCTGCTTTGGGAGTGATCGATTCAGTACTGTTGGTGGGTCGGGAGACAGAAGCTCAAGTTGAGGTTTCTTTTTTTTTTCCCTCATTGGTAGGATCCATTCAAATAAGCTAACTTGACAATCTTAATATTGCGGCAAATGATGCCCCAAAGTTTCCTACATTTGGGGTGTTATCTGTGTGTATGTGTGTGTATAGTTAGGCTACGGTACTTATATAAGCACGGGAGACTCTATCGTGCTTATGACCATATCTCGCATTTCAAAATTGAAATGGACGATCCGAACTATTGAAAATATTGTCCATACTAAAATCTACTTGAAAATCAAAATTTTTATTTTTTGAAACTTTTTAGTATTTTATAGGATGGATAGAAAAATAAGTAATCTGACGACTTACATACCTCTAAATTTAACCGATTTTCTACTCATCCGATAAAATAGTAAAAAAGTTTCAAAAAATTGAAAATTTTGATTTTCAAGTAGATTTTACTAGTATGGACAACATTTTCAACTATTCGTATCGTTCATTTGTATTTTGAAATTCAAATATGATCATAAGCACGATAGAGCTCCATGCTTATATAAGTACCATAGTCTAACACACACACTCTCTCTCTATATATATATATATCATACAAATAACAACAGATGAAATTTGATGCAAGTTATTAACATCAAATGAGCTTCAAAACTTTAAAATTTCATATTTACTTTGATTGATACTAAAGACACTCAATTTACACTAGATCTGATATATGACCAATCTATATGGTTAACGATATGTCTATTTTTCTTATAATTTTAAGAAATATTGTCATTATAAAGTTTTTCTATATCTCTTATTCTTCTTAGTAATTCCAAGCAATTGTGCAAGTTCCAATCTTCCTAATCAAGTGGCATTTAGAGCATCTCCAATCCAGCAATTGAAATTAATTGCTAAACAACAATTATAGAAATTAAGCAATCCATCCCTACATCAGTACAATCAAGCAAACAATTGAGAATTAAACATTTTGCCGACTCATCTTTAGAAAAAGATTTCTTGTTAAGCATTTCTTTCCCACAATTGCTAAACCCCTACAACCCAACAAATACAAAAACAATTGAAACATCAGCATAAGTAATCCATAAGCAATTATTGTTAGAGATGCTCTTACATGACACTGGTGTGGGAAATAACATGCAACTTATTGGGGGTTGGGGGGGGGGGGGGGGGGGTTCAGAGTCAGCTAATTGAGATTGACTTGATGATTATTAGAGTTGGCCCTTTTTCCTTTTTCCTTTTTCCCTGGAGAACAATTGTCGATTCATGTAATCTGGTGAAACTAGACCTGTTTCTAGCAAATCCTTGTCTGAACTGGCATCTGCTTAAGATCTGAATCTTAGTGTTGTTGTAATGTTTGATGCGAAACTTTATGTGTGATTTAGGTTTGAACTTATGTTAAAGCTGGTTTGACTTGGAAGTTGTAAAATAGATATTTTGAAGAGAAGTGTCAAATGCAGTACAGAAAAAGTAAAATAGATTGGAAGAATCAGAAGATTTTATTCCTAATTGAGAAAGACCTTTCTTTCATAAGAAAGGCAAAAATCTTTTTTTTCTTTTATTACAATAAATACTTTCCATCTTTTGCTCTCTATTATTTCCTCTCCTGAATGTTTCTTTCTTCCTCCTAGACTTTCTGCCAAACATCATCACTGATTTTTTTTAATAGAGTGCATGGAGATTTCTTTAAATATTACCTTCAACTCCCTGGAAGAAATGTGGTATCAATTGGAGCCTGAGTGGGTCTATCACTGTGTATAAGGGAGCTTGAATATATTTGTTGTTTAATATTTCTTGTGATAAATGCAGGTGTCTCTACCAAGTCCCGTGGATTCTACTAATAAAACAAATAAGAAACCAGGTCCGGTTGTACCGGATATTCTAAGTTTGAATTGGTTATATCAGACATTATTTCTTGCGACTTATGTGTGGGACTGCCGCCTCAGCCACCTCTTTCGCTCCTTGCCTCTGAATCAAGAAAAAGAACCTACTGATTCCAGTAAGTCAGAAGAAAAATTGGAGGAATACCCTGGCACCTCAGAAAATCTCATCCCAGGGACTACCGGTGGTAAGGGTTCTAACGACCCACCCTTTTTCAGTGAGATCCATAGTCTTCAGATAGTACCAGTCACAGAAGACTCCTCGTCGGAAACAACATTATCAAATTCAGAGCAAAGACCAGAACCTGACGGGCTGCACCCTATTTTATCCTTGGATGTGACTCATTCCAATATCCAAGACAAAAATGCCTGGATTTGGGCTCCATTTTCCAATCTGCTAATGTCTTATAGGAAAGAACTTCAAGTTGGATTCTTGGAGAGGTTTAATCAGATAAACAGATACATACCTTGTCATCTACCCCGGATCCAGCACCAAAGGGATTCAGAACCGGAACGGCAGTTTATTGTGGGTCCTGGTGGAAATATTCTCTCAGTTTCCGAGGATGAGGTTTCAAGTTTAATTGCATATTCCCTTTGTATATCAGAGGAAAATAGAAAAAACAAGATGGAACCAGATGACCTGGAGTTCAACACATCAGATTTGTTGAATGCCATGTTTTCACTTCCACCAGAAGAGTTTTTATCTGTTTCGAAGCATTTGCACCCCGAATTTTCTATTGGAAAAGGAGACTCTCTCTCTCTAAAGGGAAAATATACCATTACTTGTGTGTATGCAGAACAGTTTTATAATCTTAGAAAGAAGTGTTGCCCATCAGAAGTTATGTACTTAGGTTCACTGAGCCGTTGCAAAAGGTGGAATGCACAAGGGGGAAAAACCAAGGCTTTTTTCTCAAAAACAATGGATGATAGATTTATCATAAAGGGGATTAAAAAGATTGAATTTGATTCGTTTCTGCAATTTGCGCCGCATTATTTCAATTACATGTCTGAATCAGTAGAAAAAGGGAACCAGACATGCCTTGCCAAGATTCTAGGAATTTATCAGGTGAGTTTTTCTGTGTCGTTTGAGGGTGTTGTATATGTAGGCATGATTGTACTTCCTACTGGTATGCAGGAGTTTACTCGCAATATGCGTATTGTATGACACCATTGCTACTATTCATGATTCTGGTGGAACCATTACCATACTAGTATTTACTCACCAGATGTGTAATGATGTCTGGCATGTCCATTGGCTGATGACATTTAGATTTCTATTTCCTAATGAATTATGTTCAATTATTTTTACAGATAGTGGAAGTTAGAAATGGAAAAGAAACCCGAATGGATTTAATGGTGATGGAAAATCTTCTATATGGACGCCATTTGTCACGCACATATGATCTCAAGGGAGCCATATTTGCACGGCGTGTTGCGGGTTCTGATCTGTGTACTTTCTTAGATCAGAATTTCATAGAAGACATGCGGGAATGTCCAATCTATCTATCCCAAAGGACAAAGAAGCTATTTGAGCGTGCTATCTGGAATGACACTTCATTTTTGACGGTATGCATTATGTACCAGTTTCGTACTGATCCTTTGATGTCATTATTGACTAAATTTTCTGCCTAAACATCCCGTTATGCTGCCTACACATGATACACTTGGCTGTATCAGGCCCTTTATGTTCACTGTTATATGCATATACTTGCTGGTCTTGTTACCATAGCAGCATTAGATTATGGAACAGAACTGATTTACAGGTGGCAGGAACTAACTATTTGATTTACTTTTTGTCCCTATTTCAGTCAATTAATGTTATGGATTATTCGCTGCTGCTCGGAGTAGATAGAGAAAATCGTGCAATAGTTTTTGGTATAATAGATTATCTTAGGCAATATACCTGGGACAAACAGCTTGAGACCTGGGTCAAATCTTCTCTTGTTGTCCCAAAAAACGAGTTACCTACTGTAATTTCACCAAGAGAGTACAAGAAGAGATTTCGTAAATTCATGCAACAGTATGTCCTCACCGTCCCAGATGGGTGGGGATCCGAGATGGTAAACAGCCCCTGGATTTTATCCTAGAGTATTGCATTTTTTTGGTGAGAATTGGTAGAGCGATGTATATAGGTGCCATTTTTTTTTATTGGTTTCATGAAATTTGCAATTTTTGGCGAATTTCTAGCAAGTCCAAGTTTTGATCCTCCTTTTCTTATATCCGGTCTTTTGTTGTATATTGAGGTTATTGTTGTTGTTATTTGTTAGTAATGTTATCAGTCTTTCGCTATTCAATTATCATTTTTAAATATTGGTTCTCTCAGTTCTTTTATTTTCTATTTATTGTATGAAATGAGAGTCAAGTTTCTTATTATCAGATCGAAATCGAGCAACTCAGCGACGGTGAGTGGCATAGACAATCTATAATTTGAGATAAGTCGAAGCCTATTTATTTCTGTGTAATTACATACATCTATTTAAACGAAATCAAGAATAGCCTGACTTGTTCTGTTCAAGAGGCACTGTAAATCTTAGTCTGGTCACATCTTCCAAGCCTCCTGTTCCTCTATTACATGAGATGGCTTCAACGATCAAGATCTGTTGCGTTGTATGAATCGATCGTCCATGATAAACTGCAAAAGGTTGGATTTGATAAGTTTTGGTAGGCACATTGAATGGCTCACTCCTACGCGCTGGAGGTGCCGCGCAGTAGTGTCATGCATGCTCTGATGCTCATGCAACTAGTTGGTGTGACAGTTGTCGTTCCACAGCATATAATTGTGCTTTCAGAGATTCTTCCCTCAATTAAGTTCGCCTACTTCAGTCTCTGGAGTAACTTCTCATTTCAGATAATACTCGTTCATGTATTGGTGAGAAATCTCATCTTACCTTGTATAACTCACCAATTGGTGCAAGGCGTCTAAAACTAAAAATCATTTCTACCAAGTTATGCACGGAATTTGTCAAATTTTTTTTCTTCCAAAAGATAGTTAATTAACTTTTGTACACAATTATTGAGGTCAATAAATCTGAAAACTGATTTCCACCAAGTTATTCGGAGAAATTGCTTATGGATTCAATGAGGTAAATTACTCACTTTCAGCAATTTTCTCAATTTTCGCACATCCATTGTATTATTTGCGTAGAAATTTATGTGGACCGTATTTTCTCAATTTTCTGAATGCTCAATTTCAGCTAATGGCCCATTCTTGGATGAAGGCCCACTCGACAACTGCCACCTGCACAAGCCTTGTAGAACTATTCTCTGCACTCATTTTCTGCGTCATGTCTGCATCTTTTTTTATTAGAATCGTCAGATTAAAAATCAACTGCAACTGCACTTCATCAGTGACGATTGAATGTTAATCTTTACTCCAGTGTTTTAGATAAAAGAGATGCAGAGAAGGCGCAGAAAATGAGTGCATAGAATACAATTTCAGCATTGTATTTGCTTTTTGAGAGCTGATACGTAGATACCACAATCCATAGTGATTATCGATATGCATGTTATCATGGACTTTGTTTCAATTATTATACACATTATTTGAATTATTATGCATGTTATTTTTATACTGAAATAGTTATGCATTTTATTTAAGTTAATATATATTTTTTTTACTAAAATAATTATGCAAGTTATTTGAATTATTATGCTTATTATTTTGTTAATGTGTGTGTTTTCAATATAAAATAATATGCATAATAATTATTTGATAACGTAAATAATAATTCAAACAATGCAGTAATATTACATGCGTATAAATGCTTCTTTTTTATACCATATACGACCGTTTCTTTCTTCCCTCCAGCGCCAGCTTTTATTCCTTTTCTCTTTTGATCTCATCTAAAACCTTTTAAAACCCTACCTCCGAATCTCAGAACCAAATAGGGCCGGCGCTAGAGCGAATTTGTGAGAAATTGAGTATGATTCCAGCTTACTTCTCTCCTCTTCGTTATTATCTACACCTTTAAAACGATACCTCTACCTCTGAGCAGCAAATAGAGCCGGCGCGACAGCGGATCTGTGAGAAATTGAGTCTCATTGCTCGAACATTTTTCTTCTTCTTGCAAGGAAATAAGCCAAAAAAGGTAAAATCTAATCTTATTCGATTCTTATATTGGTATTGTAGTAATATAGTGTGTGTGTTTCTGTGGGGTAGCTGAATTATAGTTTAGGTTAGGTGCTAGATTAATAGTTTTAGGTGATTCTCGGTGTAATCTGACGATTTGAATGTATGAATTCGGTAATTCTCAAATTTTCAAGGCTAAGGTTTGACGGTTGATTTTATTGTACATAAGGATCTAAAAGAAGGGAAGATCAATCAAGAGCTGAGTGAGAGTGTGTAAAAGTAGGAAGAGGAAAGAGGGGAGGATCAAGTGCTCTCTGTGGAGAAAGAAGGCTAGAAAAACCTGCTCCTTGCACACATGATCTGACTGTTTATGAGGTAATCATGCTGCCTATTCTCATTTATTCGCATATACAGAGGAGATCTGTTTTAGAATTGAAGAAGGAAGCACCTGAAGGAATTTTAGAGGATTTATTTTAAATTCTTATCAGAATATTTTTAGGTGGGTTCTGTTGATCAGTTGATGTGCAGTTCAGAGAGTTATTTACAATTGTTATGTCCTGCAAATATGGTTTACGTGAATTAAGACATGTCACATTGATATCTTATTATGTTAATTATGACATCCCGCAGATATTGTTTACATGAATTGTAACATCTAGCAAATTTATATTTTAAAATGAAACACTTGGCCACTTATATTTTACACAATATGGGTATAAAAAGCATGTCACGAATTTAACCTTCTGAATGCAAAGCATGGTCAGTATGGTTTCTGTTGTCATAAGAAATCTTCTATCACTCGGTGAGACTTGGTTATGTTGAAGCAAACATTTGTTGGTTGTTGCTTTATTCCTTCAGGTCCTACTTAGACCGTCAATGAGGTGTTGTTATCTCATATCAGGCTTCTTTCTATATACATTTAATTAACAAAAGTACAAAACATATATTGTCGATCGATTCCGTATATGTTGTGGTTTGCTAGATCATTTCAATTCAAAATAAATTAAATTAGTTAATTTACGTATGCCAACGAACCTATTAATATCTTGTTTGTATGTTAATTTTTATCTTGGTCCTGAGCAGATATGTTAATTTATCATCTTAACCGTTTAACTTTTTCTTATATAGATATCATAATGTGGCATCAGCTTAAGCATGAAGAATGCATGCTGCCTCGAATTGGCTTGAGTGGATCTAGGAAAAGAAGAGTCACTGCCTCACTGGCCTCACAGGTATGTTTTTGCCTCAATTAATTATTAAATGTATTAACTGCACTTCTGTTATTTTTGAAGGAAAAAAACTATAAACTGGAAGTTAATATACTTCAACATTCATAGTTTTGTGTCTTTTATCATGTCAAGTAGGGCCATTTTGTTTCATAAATCATTATAACTAAGAGGTAGTAAGCTGTCAGTTTATTATCTGAAGTCTGTACCGTGCTGATTATCGATGAATTTAATGGGTTTGATAATTTGTACTTTCTGCCCATAGATGGTGTTTATGCAGTAAAATCTATATTGTTTTTCTTCTTCATTTCCTTTGTGCGTAATCAATTAGTTTTTGAACTTTTCAATAGTATTTACTGTGATAGTTTAGAAATTTTTATTTCATGAAACAGTTTTAGAATGTAAGAACAGTAAAGTAGGCATTATTGACTTTTGAGACCTTGTCAGATATTAAGATCAACCAGAGTAAGATATAATTGATTTCAATTGACTCTAACCAGTAAAGTAGTGAATTAGCAGAAATCTGAGTTGTAAAATTTTTGGGGTGTGTTTCCATACTCCCACTAAAAATAAAAATATTAAATCATAACTGTTGATTTAAGAATAGCAAGTATTTTCACTTTTTAAATCAATTAATTTATCAAGTGGAGTACCGTAGTAAAACCCAATTTTTTTTCCTTTCCCATCAGATACTTAGAGAGTTGTCATTGTACATTAAAAATCGGACAACCCCGCAATGTGGTGAATTAATAAATTAAAGTGCAATCGCTAAAAGAGTATAGAGAGGTTGAATGCCGTCTTGCACAAGCATCTCTGTCTACAATGATTTCACTTAATCTATACCTCCACTATGAGCTTGCCTAGTATTCATATGACCAAGTAAGATTCCAGTCAAAACTTTTTTTTTTTTTTTTGAGAAAAAGATGGGGGTCAAGCCTCCCAAATTTCATTCGCCGACGGCATGAATGTCGGGTTTTGGATTACAGAATACGAAAGGAAAAAACAAAAACAACACATCCTAATTTACAACACTTCCTACAAAATTACGAAAAATTGGAACAAAGAATACAACACATCCTACAAAATCCACATAAACGCCGGTTCTCAAGACACTTACCGTGACGCCGCGACTTGAGAGGATGCCTCAATCTTTCGCATATTGAAGTCGGTATCGCGGTACCGGGCCCCTTGGGCAGTTTCAAAGATGGCGGTCAAAGCGGCCAAATTTTACTCCGGTGACAATCTCGACCGCAATATGTGCATCGGATCTCCGACTTCCGGCGGGTAGACTCCTTCGGTTGGATTGCAAGATCTCGCACCACCACGTGGCCCTACCGGATATGGAGAGCGGCATGTAGTTCTCCGGTTGTGTTAGGGTTTGCCATTCCCTTGTAACGGCCGCCTTCGCGACAAATCGGAGCCCGGCATCGCCACCGTGCTCGCCGTTGAAGAGAATCCACGAGTGGAGGCGAGGGTTTGAGGTTAGGAGGGAGAAAGAGTGGTGGAGAGGTGGTGGCGGGAATGGAAGAGAGGTGGCTAACGGGAGAGAACCGGCGATGTGATTTCCCTCCTCTCTTCCTTCCCGGCCGGAAGCTTTGAGGGAGAAATCGATAGATTGGAGAGAGAGGTGGCTAACGGGAGAACCGGGTGGCCGATTCCCTCCTCTCTCATGTTTTCAACGATGGCTCTCTCTCAACTTGGTGGGGTGATTTTTATTTGGGTGGAGAGGTGGTGGAGGAAGAGGAGAAGGGGGAATGTACATGGGGGTGGCGGGAGGAGATCCTCCTCCCATGAGGCCTCCCCCGCCGACGGTGGCGGCTAGAGTTTTCCTCTCTTTTTTCTTCTCTTTACTCACGGGGGGGACTCCCCTTTCAGAAAACCTTCCGCCTTCTGCTATATTTTTGTTGTTGAAAAACGAGCTGTCTGATTGGAAATGGAGCAAACGGGGAGAATTCCAGTCAAAACTTAAGAAGCATCTCAAAACTTATTATGAGATGTTCTCAGTTTTGACTGGTACCTTGGTCATATGAAGCAGTGCTATTATGAGGTTTCCATGTGGTTCGGTCTTAATATCATGTCAGAATAAAAACAATTATGTCTCTATTTATTTGTTTTCTTTCTGATACTCCTGTAAACTTGCAGATAAAATTGATATGGAGATGTTCTTGGAGAATGCATCAGCATGTGAAATGAGTGCCTTGTTTAAGGAGGCTCGTTCTACTGCAAGACCAAAGCGTTTTCTGTTGGATGTTATTGCTGTAGAGAGAGCCCCACCTTGCAGTGATAATACAAATATGGTCATACTGGAAGGGGGCTTTTCACCGAGTTGGGCAGACTACAGACTGGTGTACTGACAATCAGGGACTTCAACAAGGATAGTAAGCTGATTAAACCATCAGAGGCAGCTGAACTGACTGAAATACTTGAAACCAGCACTTCCATCAGAAAAGAAACAATTGAAGCCCCCTGCTAAAGAGGAGTCTCTGCTTCAGCAAATAGTACAAATGAATAGATGATCAACCTAATCCTCTAGATGTCGAACTGGATAGGCTCGATCCCACTTCCTTTGGCACACTCCCTTCCCTCCAAAGTGACAAGTGGTTGAACTGCCATTCCAAGTGGAAGCAGATATGCTTTCTTTGGCAACAGAAACACAACATTTATCACAAGATTTAAGCACTGTAAATTCAAGCCTTGTTATAATGAAATATTACCAATGGAACACTTATATGTCAGTTCCAAATTTTAATGAATTGTATCTAATATAGCTAGTAAACACCAAATTTAAATATATGGATAGTTCATAGTTGTATACTAATTTTTTTCAGGGAGGAAAATTTACGAGCTATAAATGTAGGATATTAGTACTGTTTAGTAAAATCATATATAAAAAAAAGAATTAGACTTTCTTCCGCAACTAACTATGATAGTGAGTAATACCACTTGTACTTGTTACAAGCACTGGCCTTCTATTATGCTCCTTCCTACGTGGATTTGTACAAGTTGATGTCTGGATTTCTACATGCTGTACTTATTACAAGCACTTAAAACCACAAAATAAATCACAAGCCACAAGGTATGCATGTAACAAAACAAACTAACAGCACTTAGGCTGGGCTTCAGAATTTAATTGAGGGAGGGAAGGGAAAGGGAGGGGGAAGGAAGGGGGATTAGGAAGGAAAGACATGGGAGATTAGGTGAAAAATAGAAGTTGCTTGTTCTAGAAATGCTAATGGAAGGGAGGATGAGATTTTCGAGATTAAATCTATCCATTAAAATAATAAATTTTGTCACCCTTTAAATTGAAATTGAAGAGTAAATCTTTTTTTTTACTTCTCATTTTTTTGCATGGAGCTGTTAATGTACTTTTAGGGAAAGAAAAAAAAAAGAAAACAGCGTGGAACGGATCCTACATTAAGAAACATCGTTACAATTGAAGCCTTCTCAGTCGAGACAGAACAAATTGAGAAACATTTGATTCTGATTGAAGATTTTGACGCTTGTAACAATTCAAGACTTGAACCTAATTTGAAATAAATATGGTAGGAGCTATTTACACCCAAATTTTCGCTTTGCTCACCGAAATTAAATGGGTCAAGACGATTTTGCCCTTTTTATTGATTCTTTGCATGTCGCGAGTTTGACTCAGGGCTGCTAATGGGCTGGTATCGGCCCAAAGACTGAACTGAAACTCAAATTCGATTCGGCCCGTTCCTCTAATTCTAGCTCGTACTCGATTCAGTTCAGACTTCAGAGTTGTTCAAGCCATACTCGGCTCGGAAAAAGCCTATGCTCATTTACGCAACTGAGCTACTCGAAAATTTTCTGGGGGTACTGACAATTGACAAACGGAACCGTATTCTCTACAGATTTTGTGTTTCTTCGCTATCTACGGAACTAGATCTGAATCGGCAGATTAAAAATCAACACAATAATATGATTCATAGAAATTTTTTATATTATTAATTTGAACTGTTGATCTTCAATCTAACAGTTCAGAACAAAAGTTATCCTCTCTGCGAAACAAAAAGTTCCGTAGAGGATTTCGTTTCATTGACAAACAGGTCTAATATCCTGGGGGTTAATTGAAGAAGTCATCACCACATCCAACGGCTAAGGAGAATATCCGACGGTGAAGATTTAATATGTCAAAGGGAATTAAAGAATTAGTTAGCTAGGATGCTGAGCTGTCAGCTAGAGATTGGCTAGGCAGTAGAGTAAATCACTTTTTCTGTTTCTAATTGTTCTTCTTAGTATCGCCTATATAATTCAATATTGAATCCAATGGAATTATGAATGAAAATACAAATATGAGCATACCTTGTTCCTGATCAATGCTGAGCTCAGCTAAGGTCTTCAATTTCTTCTCATTTCCATTTCAATTGTTATCTTCAATTGAATTTCAATTAGTTCAGGAATTAAGATCATGGCAGAGAAGAAGTGAGGCGACGCGCACAAGGGAGGAGGCAGAACTCGTTCAATTAGCAGCTCTGGTTTGACCTTCCTGTATCTTGCTTAAAAATTAAAATAGAATCACTCAATTCGAAATAAAAAAAAAACAACAACAAATAAAACCGCTAAAAGTTATTCGGGCAGTCGCCTCTGCATTTATAACATGAAAGATTTTTTTTCATTTCTAAGTTTAATGAATAGTCAAGATTTTGTCCGTCAAATCATCTCTGGTTTGACAAATTTTAGTAATTTATAAAAGATCGATGGCATAAAATTAAAATAAATGCAGATTACACCCCACTTCTTTTCTGAAAATAAATGCAGATAGAATTAATTATTTTTTTAACGGAGACAATTTTAGTCATGACCATTGTTAAGAATGACAGACTTATAAAATTGTTTAAAATATCATGATGACACAAGCAACTTATTTTTAAAAAGAATTTTTTTGGATTAGAAAAATAAACAGTATAATTCAAATTCTTTTGAAAGCATGATGATTTATATGAAATGAGGAAGGTGTGAATCTTAATGGCGTGAAATTAGATTTGTAATATTCATACAAAATCTAATAAAATATATATATAATAGAATTTTTTGTTATGAATTCGGATACAATCAGATAATATCGGATACGAATATCTTCAATAACTTCGGATACTATTAGATAATAGTTAAACGGTCAAATACGAATAGATTATAGCCAAATTGTATCTTTATCCGTTAAAAATTTTCGGATATAGATACGAATACGGATATCTTTAGATACGGATACAAATCGAATAATTTTTGTTATTTTTCGAATACGAATCAGGATAAAATCGGATATTATCTTATTCGTTTACAACACTGAACCCCAAACCTATTTCGATCTGTTATCCATGACCATTTGTGGTAATACCTTTGTTGTAAATGGTAGTGGGCTATGGGCATGATTCTGAACTCGAAATAGTATCAATACTATATATAAAGTTTGCTAAGTGTCATCGTGTTTAATTTTTCTGACACTTGGACACTTCATTTTGCTATTCATCTTTCATTGTACGTGTGTTCAAGTTATCGAACACACGACACGTCATTAATGGAACGCGTCATTAATTGTCATTAATTTTAGAAAGCGACTAACTGTCCCCCCTTACACGCCCCACATATAAGTCTTTATACTCAAAAAATATTATCATTGCATTTGTTCAATAAAATGTTTATACAAAGAATTAAAAATAATTTATCATTGCATTTGAGTGGAGAAACGCATAAGGAAGCGTTAATATAGGAGACAGTTATATTTACTCTTAATTTTAATATAAATCATTAATAACATTCTGTATCATATCCGCTTACAAAGAGTTCCATCCAAAAAAAAAAAATAATCGCTACCATTGCGGGATTTGCGGTGCTTTCTTGTACAATAAATTATTCGTTGTATGTAGATATACATGGACACGTGTCAAAATTCCGACTGGATTTATCCTGGATACTATTGTTCTCCAAATGTAGACAATCAGATATAGACCCTGACATCATTGTTTACGTTGCGTACTCCGAAAGCACAACCACGTGCATCGAAGCTCAAGTACCTGGTATACAAATGAGCATTCAGTACCACTTATTATCTGCCACGTCCCTTATAACGGGTCCGAATCTGCTGCTCGTAAATCTTCCCTGCTTGTTTTCGATCCGACCGCTCGATCGTCACGGACGGTTGTGATTTGATTCAGGAGACAGATGTTTTGGCCGTTAGATGAGTTTTGAAAGGTCCAGATCGAAACAAGCAGGGAAGCAAGCAGAGATTTACGAGCACGAGATTCGGTTCCCCTTATAAGTTGTTATTTCCGGTCTATCATGTTGGAACCCCGAATCTTAACAAACCAGATCTTCTATCGCGCAATACAATCACTGTTCGTGCTGCGCGGTAAATTTCAGTTTTTTATTTGCATCAAGATTCGTGAAAGTTAAATTTGATAATATCAGACCTCTCTGAATCAAATTTGAGTCATCCGTAGCTTACAACGCAAGAAACCACGAACGTCCGTTAGTGTTGCGCGGCAGAGAATCCCGTTCCGAATCTTAATCCAGGTTCCCAGATTGTGTAACAGTAATTTCTAATTTGTGAACTGAACCTGGAATTCCTAGAGAGACAGTTACTGTGAGCAAGAAGCCAATAAATCGTTGCTAATACAAGTATAATGAATAATTAATTAATTATTGTGCAATTTGAGGGCGTGTATATAGTCAAGTTTATATCCTTGGAATTAGTCTTAAATTATTACAAAATATAGCTCATTTTCAAAGCAGTGTTGTAAAAAACGATCGATATGTGCTTGTCAGACGATCCGAATAGATTAATTAATCAGTATGCAACTGGTTAATCAGAATTTTGCATTCTATTCGAAGATATGTACACATTCATAATTTATTAGAAATAATAAATGCCGATTAGTGTGATACTAATAGGACTATAGAATTTTGCATTCTAATTGAACTTACAAAAAAAATACTCATTTGAACTCAGTTTTCTTTCTAAAAATTGATTAATAGAAGTTACTAAAGTATATAAAAAAAAATTCATGTAAGAAAGGTATAGATAAAAAAGATAGAACGAGATTTGTAAGAATGATGAGAAATTGGCGAAAAGAAAAGCAATTTACCCGGCTTGTATCAGAATAGTAATTCTTTATTTTATTTTAGTTTGATTGAACCAACTAAGCTGATGGGCATATTTGACGAATTCACATCTCTTGAAATAGAAATTATTAGAAATAGTCAGTCCTTCTGATCGTTGTCAGCACAGTAACTGCTACAACGCTGCTACAGTATCAGTGTGCAAAAATTGTCCATTTTCAGTTTAGAAATTGCTAATCATTCCAGAGAATACATATTCATATTTGACGGGTCAATATAGTAAAATGCAATGATGTTTG
>CAXKVX010002658.1:0-18223 GCA_964058865.1 Eleocharis quinqueflora
CAACCCGCCCGTCGTAACCCGTCCAACCCGTCGACCCGTCACCCGTCTCACCCGCCCCCGGTCCGACCCATTTCCCAAACCCGCCCGCCCGCCCCGTTAGCACTACACTACCATGTGGATAACCAACACGTTATCATTTCCAAAAAAAAAAAAAAAATAACCAACACGTTATTACAATATTACTGCCTTTCAGTTTTCACGTCTTTGTTCAGAAAATTGGTTTTCAGTTTTCTGGAATACGTATTTGAGAAATTGGGATTTTTCAAAATTACATTTTACCTTAATTAAATTTACCTTAAATTTGCTCAAAGTAGTAATTTTCAAATTTGGCGGTCTATGGCATTTTGGGCATTAAGGCCCGCCATACGAGGGTATTTCTGGAATACGAAAAAAGCATTGAAAAAGGGCAAGCGAGTCTTTCCCTCTTTTATTTCTCTCTCTCCTCTGTCTTTCTCTACTTGTAAATCGCCAAAATTAGGGTTTTCGGGTTCGAAGTGTGAAATCCAGGTATCAGATTTGCTCAGGATCGCAGCTAATCTGTTTCTTCTCTCAGCCTTCGATCCATCTCTTGGTAAGAACTCGGTTCTCCCAGATCCTATTTCTTTTTTATGATTTATTCCCCTTTTTCATATACGGTTGATCGGGATTGTGGTTGATGTGTCGTCGCCTCGTGGTGATTTCTAATGTTTGGTTGGTTTATTTGATGTGATCTTTCTTTTTGTTGTTTATTATTGGATCCGTGGAATAATAATTTGCTGCATCTCGTATACCTCTTCGTTTAATCGTTGTTTAATATCCCCATAAGAGATGTTTAGAAATCATAAATGCGAGATCAAATTGGGGCCTTTTGTTTTAAGTCTAATTAGGGTTTCTTTCTCCTCCCTGGTTTTTTTTTTCTGGCGAAACTAGGGTTTCCGGATTGGGTTTCTAATCGGGGGCATCCAACTTCTTTTTAAATTCCCAATTGAGGCCATTGAACAAACAAATTCGTTCTCGTGATTCTTGAGGAAACATGTCTCTCTTTTCTTGTTTGATTGCGTTCTATATTTGATTTGATATCTCCCCTTTGTTATTAGGACTACATCTCGTTTGGTTTTGCATCTTATTCTAAAAACGTTGTAGGCATATTTTTTGCCTTTGTGCTGGTCACATAGATTCTTTATCAAAAGATTTATTCGAAAAATGTTTATTGAACATATTCAAAGGCAGCTAAGTGAAATTTATGTAGGGAAATTTAGTTTTCTTGGGGAGTTTAATTGCATGATTTATGAAATCTTTATTGAACATATGTACTGTATTGCTTTCATGAATATTACACATAACAAAGCTCATCATATTTTTGTTTGTAAGATATATATGTGGTACCCATGATCCAAAAGCTCCGTAAGGAAGGCAAGATCTATAATTTAATTTTTTTCCAGGGGGGAAATGAGGAACAATTTTAAAAATTTCAAATTATAAGCATATTAAAAATAAATTCTTGGGGGGGCCGGCTGCCACCCCTCCCCCCGGCACTCTTACTGCATCTGCCCCTTGTGGCACCTTTATCACCACTGTTTCATTTCTTAAAATATCTACCATAAGGTTTAGTTCATACATGAGGGTTTATATTCAGGCGATCCATTAATAATTCTTATTTGTTTCATTTCTTGAAAATTTCAAGTACGTTGACCATGTATGCGGTTTTTAAAGGGGGATAGAGGCAACTGGATGGTTCTTATGTAAGCCTCAAATCTCACACATTGGGAACAGACTCTAGTAGCCCTTGAAGTGTAAATATGTTTTATACTGATTTTGAAGTTTTATACTGATTTTGAAGTTTTATACTAGTAATCCTGAAATTTATATTGAGAGATAAAGTTAGTTTGTAAATGTCAATGGCTCTAACATTTTCTTTTCTGGAACCAATGCAGATTTATTTGAAGAGTTAAGAAACATGGGTAGTGAAGGTACGCATGATTATTCGTATGGCGCCGCGGGTTTGTACTACCAGAATGGTACAAACTATGGATGGTATGACCCCTCGACGGGTCTTACTGGTGTACAAGCTACTCCTAAATGGGACAATGGTCAACCCGTTGTATGTTTTGAGGGTCAAGACCTTCAATATCCGGTTTGTTGTTGTTGATTACATTTTTTCTTTTTCATTTTTGTTTCTTTACTCTTTGGTAGCCACTTACCAAGTTCTATAGTTTTTCATGTTTCTAGCCAAAGAATAATCAAATTTGAACTAACATGTTAGTTTTATTAGCATGGTGGGAACATATGCTTGGGCTGACAGGCTTTTCAGGCTATTTTTAAGACCTGTTATCAATCAGCACATTCAGTATGATAGTGATGCTATAGAATGATTGCACTTCTGTATTGCTTGTACTAAAGTATTTCATTTGCAGCAGAGTGGGCAAGCAGATAATTCGCAATATATGTATTATACACCTGAGTATGGGTACACCCAACAGGCTTATGACCCGTATATGACAAGTTCATACCATCTTGGTTCAGTGGTGGCTGCTGAAAGTTCTCTCATAGGCACTCAAGTCCCGCAACAGTACCTAGCAAATCCCCAGTACCAGCATGCCCATCAAGCACCAAACCCGAACTACTCAATGGTCCTTCCCAGTGGTACCGACATTGGCTCGGTTACTACTCCTTCCTATCAGCATGGATCCATCGAAACAATGAACCACAGCAACTATATGAGTCCAGCTTTCACCCGGGCTAGTGCAGTTGTGCCTTCGCAAAGGACCAGTACTGGTACCATAACAGTTACTGGCACACCAATTTCAAGTTCTGCTCTTGAGTTCCAATCTGTGGTGAAGGCACCAAAAACACCATTACTTGGCTCGTCTCCCCTGAAACAGAGTCCACAAAGGACTGTTAAAGCAAATACTGTGCCTCTTGTCAGCCAGGTACAGTGATGTTGTCATTTTGTTAATGTAATTTTAGTTTTCAATCTGTTTGCCCAATCAAGCCATAGCCATTAGTTTTTTAAGTTGTTGGCAGTGAACAAGAAGTGCTAGTAGGTCAAGGAACTGCATAAGCAAGTTCAGCACTCACCATATTGTGCTAGTACATTGTTAGTCTGAATTTTGCGACCTATTTGTTGCCCATTATCCTACTTAGTACATTGACCTACGTAACATGTGATGATGCTTGCGAGCCTTGTTGTGCTATGTTTATTAAAGGTCTCTACTAGCTGGTACATTAAATTTCTATTAAGGTGTTATTAACCTTTTACATACAGGTGACAAATCCATCTGTCTCAGTGAAACCCTCATATCAAGACAAGTCAGCCAAACCAGGCTACGTGGAACCTGAGATCCGCAATTGGGGGCATGTGAGGCCCTTCTGGGGTAACTCTACAATAACAGTGAAGTCGTACACCTCCAAACTCACTGTTGGTGATTCACAGGGCAACATAATAATTGACATCAACAATTACAACAAGGCGGAGTTCCCAACTGATTACAGTTGTGCAAAATTTTTTGTGATAAAGTCGTACAGTGAAGATGATGTGCACAAGAGCATTAAATATGGGGTGTGGTCGAGCACTCCCAATGGGAATAAGAAGCTCAGCTCAGCCTATGAGGAGTCACAGAGGATCTCAGTTAATAATGGTGTTAAGTACCCCATTTTCCTCTTTTTCTCGGTACGTTTTACTAATCTTCTTGATTTGCTTTTTCAAGTTATTACTGTTCATTGGAAATGTTGTTGAGATGATAAATTTGCTGTGCGCCACACAATTAGCCTTTGATATAATGCATCTCTTTTCTTGTTGTGTATTATACTTGCTGTGATTTCACATATTATGTATTTGTTCTAATGAATAATACTTTTTAGTTAAAAGTAATTCTGATCAACACACATCACATCACATCACATCACATCACATCCGTGAATCTCTGTTAAATATTTGGTGATGCTATGTACCTAATTTAGCAAACATTCTGATCATTACTTGTGATAATGATGATGAATCATAACACTGCAGGTGAATACAAGTGGTCATTTCTGTGGGGTGGCAGAGATGGTGGGTCCTGTTGATTTTGATAAAAGTATGGACATATGGCAGCAAGATAAATGGCCAGGCAGTTTCCCTGTTAAGTGGCACATTATAAAAGATGTCGCTAACAACACTCTGCGGCACATACTGTTGGAAAACAATGAATTCAAACCTGTCACTCACAGCCGTGACACCCAAGAGGTATATTTTTTCTTTTGATAAAGATCATTCTTATACAAATTTCCATTTCTGCAGTTATTAATTATAGTGCAGCACTTCTTGCTCATGGAAGGCTTGGATTGCCTACCAATGGGTGTGCCATGTCACCTGCAAGTGTCAACCCTGCTTGTCTTAAGTGTGTTTATATGTGGTTCACGCTTAACACAGGAAGGATTGCACTTTCTTGGCTATGTGGTGCAATCTAATTGGCAAGTCATCCTAGACCTTACCAACGAACAGTGATTGCCTTCATAAAAATGAGATGCTCCGAAAACTCTCTACTGTTTGGTATAATTCATGAGCCAATCGTTCTGTACTTAGTATTTTGTTTTTCTCGAGTATGATTGGATTTGTAAAATTACAGTCTCATGTTTGATCTGGCTTTCTTCTTGCTTATGCTGCTGGAAACCAATAATATTATATTCTTTCAATTTCTACATAGATTTCGGTGCAGTTTCGTATTCGCGATAATTTACATGAATGTGCCTGAAAGCGGTACTTGGTGTAATGCCAGAACCTTAGTTTTCAGTTTCATTTCACATTTCTGTGAAGTCTTTGATACAGCGAAGGAAATAACCACTCTTGTTCAAATTTTACTCGACAACATTTACTTTCTTACTTTTTACTAATGTAAGCTGCTTGCTTTGGTATCAGGTACCCTTCACAACAGGTGTTGGACTTCTTAAGATTTTCAAAAGCCATGCCTTTCTGAACTCTATACTTGATGGATTCTTGAAGTTTGAGGAGCAGGAGAGAGACAGTCACAGGAAGGGTACCAAGCTTCTTAGCTCTGATGCGCCTCTATTTGTACCAGACTATGTCAGGAGGCAGGCAGTTAGCTTAAAGGAGGCCCAATCTGCAACTGAGAAAAAACAAGATGAAAAACCATCAGCCAATTTGAACAGCGTGACAGAGACAACAGTTACTGTGGTGAAGTCTGAGGGCGACCAAGAACATGTACCAGTTGAGAAGCCTCAAGAGACTAGTGTGAATGACCCTAATCTGGTAATGAGAGAATCATTGGTTGAGAAAACGGTTACCATGAGGAAAGAAGCTGATAAGAGAGAGATCTGTACTGTTCTCAAAGAAAATACCAAGGCCTGTGAGAATGTAAAAGCAAATTGTCAGCCTGGAGGTTCTGTTAAGCATGCGAGCCCGGTGATTAAAAAAGTGTACAGGCCTGTTGAGAACGGTAAATATCAATCCAAGCCATTGGATCAAATTGACAATGTGGCAGAGAGGATTGGGTCTCTAAGCATAAAGTCTTTGGAGGCTAATGATGAGAATGGACGGTCCAGTGATGGGGGGGATATGGTGACTATTGGGTCTATGCATGTGCGGGTTGATAGCTTTAACGAAAACTAGACCCCATTTTTTAAGTTAAGTGACCGGGTCTAAGTGGTGATTTATCTGTGGCTGGATGGATGATAGATGGCTGTTTTGCATGGGGGGCATGTCTGACTGATTAACCGTGGTTCTTTCTTTTCGTTCATTGGTGCTGGTGCTATATTATTTTGGGTCGTGGTATGGTCTATCCATCTTTATTTCTAGTCTATGTTTTTTGTTTCTGATATAGGCCAACTGATTTGATAAAAAGGAAAAAGAAAGGAAAATAGGAGATGGTTTGTGATGTAGCGAGTTTGGGTTGGGTATAGCTTTTTTGTTCTCTTTTCATTGTTATCGCTTTTGTTCGGTTACCTTTCTTGGGCTATTGCTAAAAGATTTATTCTGGAGAAGAAAAAGAATGAAAAAAAGTTTAAGATAATTAGATGCCATTTCCCATGTCATTGCAGCATTGCTGGTTGATGATTGATGCAGTTAGTCTTGACTCTTGTGCTGAACTTTGCTTTGCTTTCTAGCAGGTTGTCATGTGACAATTATCTCTTATATTTGGTTTAGTGTTTGCGTTTATGTTCGTGTTTGTGTCTCTTCCAGTTTTCTACGCTTTTGTTGTCGTTTAGTTTGGTTTAAAGTGTGAAGATCATCATACAATAAGCTCTGTGTGATGTAGAGGATTGTTTAAACGTAGCAATACAGCGGTAGGTTTGTATTTCTACTCAAATAGCATCAACTTTGCAAACAACGGAGATGTGGAAGAGACTAGACAAATGAAACAGATGGCGGGGCTACTGTTTGCTTTGGTATCATATCAATTTTCTCACCTCGTTTTCGACGAAAGACAAATGAAACAGGTGGTAACGTTAAAACAAAACAATATAAAAGAACCGTTGATCTCTCTATTTTATGTACGTTCGTGTTCAGATTATCAAAACTTTTTAGGATTAGATATTCAGCATTCTTCACATGGAACCTAAAACACATGCATTTTCTAAGGACATACTAACTCAGCGCTGTTCTATAGTCCACATTACTTGATTAAGAAAGAAAAAGCAAGAGCATCTTCATTTCGTTGTCTGATATGTATCTTTTTGTTGTTGTTGAAGAATAGCATCTTAAATTGGATTGCCTGCTTGTATTTCTTTTCGAAAGCCAGAGAATATATCTAAATTGAACATAACACTATCAATTTTATTTGCAGGAATATGAAAGCTTGTCCAATATATGTCTAATATAAACAGTTGTTCAAGTGTGAGGACCATTGTCTTGTATAATATTTTCCCCAATTTTAGATTTTAGACGATATTCTAATTTGCAGGAACGGAGGCGTTAGGACAATTATTCTAACTAATTTTCTAAATTGATGATGTGGCCGTAGACACTGGTTTTGAAAATGTCTGGAAAGAAGATGCTCTAGTGACGGTTCAAATTGAAATAGGAGCGTATTTTGAAGAGCAACTATGTTGTCCTCTTTCTTTCTGTTCTTCTTATGCGTCCTTCACTACATGATACAAAATTTCTCTCAATCCTGCTTCGATATCGCTCGTCCCGCCTCGTCCTGTCCCGCTTCGTCTCTCTCGCTTCTCCTTTCTCTTCATTTTTGAAACTAAGCTCAGCACCTCGTCGTAGGTCTCTGCCTCCTTGCATCACTCGCCTCCATCTGTATTCGAATCTGCAAGTCTTTATATTATAACAAACAAATCTCTATATTTGAACTTACTAGTTTTTATATTAGAACTTGCAAGTATCTATATTTGAACTTGCAAATATTTATATTAGAACAAGAAAATTTATATATTATAACAAACACGTTTTTATATTGGAACTAGCAAGTCTTTATATTAGAAACTACAAATATCATTATTAGAACATACAAGTCATTATATTAGAAATTGCAAGTATATATATTATAATCTGTAAATTTTTATATTATAACGAACAAGTTTCTATATTAAAATATGTAAGTCTCAAATGTTTGAAATCTGTAAGTTTTTATATTAGAACCTGTAAATATTTATATCAAAGCAAAATTGCAATAATTTTGCAGCAAATTAGAAAAAATTACAACAAAATTTTAATATAAAGACTTACAAAATTAGAATAAAAACTTACAACAAAATTTTAATATAAAGACTTCCAAAATTAGAATAAAAACTTGACATTAGTCTCTATTTTAGCCTACACACAATGAATAAAAAAATTCTCTATTTTGAAAAGAATAAATATTCGATGTTCCTTGTTTTTCTCCTTAATTTCTTGATGATTTGGCAATAATTTTTTTGACCAAATGCTGTTGATATATATGCCGACCGAAATATTCACCGTTGAGAGTTCTGTATGAGAACAACATTTTTAGCTACTTATTGAATCACAGAACTCCAAAAAGTTCAAGATCAAGATCAAGGAAGATATGCAATCTGACACTTTTGAAAATTTCAAGTTTCAGCATCAACTCAAAAGTAACTCTTTATGATTTTTAAATTCAAAGCAATCAATTTTCTTACCCTCCTTTTGGTTTTGTTGAGCGATCAATTAATTGGACATGAACAGTTTATATTATTAAACTTAGCAGCATGTAATTTAAGTGATCACAGTACTCTCAATTTCTACCCTTTCAGTTGTTTAAAGATTAGCCACTAGACCTGATTTCATTTTGCTATTTATTTGAATTTTAAATACAATATCACCAGTAATATATGACTTTCCAACACACTAAATTTAATTGAGCTCCATCCAAAATCTTAATTATCATCACAATTATATTAGCTTTTCTAGATCTTATCATTCAAAATTTACTTGTCAAATTCTTACCATCCAACCTTTTACCAGATGTTACTTGTCAAATCATTACGATCAATTAATTGAAATTTTGTAGACGATTTGTCGTTCACATTTTAATATATAAAACATTTTAATAATTCAATAAAAATTTTACTTACATATTAAAAATATAATATTAACTAATTTAATTAAGAAATAATTAATAAAATTTTAAAAATATGAATTCATAATATTGTAGTAATTTTTAAACTAAAGTATTCACGTACTTCTTATATTTCAATCAATTCGAAAAATTAATTGGCTAATTAATCGATTTCGGCGATCGATTGACCAATTTGTTAATCGATTAATCATATTTTGTTGTCGACTAATCATTTTTATCTGTAAAATACAAATATACACTATATATAACAATTTATCCATCGCCATTGACTAATCGGACAATTAATCGATCTTGGTGGCCGATTTTTAAATCACTGCATATCATTTATGCTATGTACTTGGATCATGGGAGATAATACATCCAGTTAAAATCTGTTAACTGGAAAATGAAAGGAAAAAAAGGAATGAAAAAAAATGGAAAAAAAAGAAAAATAGTGTCGGCATGACTTTGACTCTCATCCTAAAAGGTTGGAAATGGAGATGCTAATGTGCCAACTCCTAAGTCCTAACATGAAATTTAGGCACCAAGCTCAAATTCTATATGACTATAGTCTATAGACAATTGCTTAATAAATATATCATATTAAGTGGGTATATATATTTGTAGATTTGATGATTGGAGATAAAAAAAAAAATATGAATCTGATATAATGCAACATGCGCAATTTTATTACGTGATCAAAGCAAAGTGCATTACTTGAATTTACTTCCTATTTCCTAATACAATGTGCCATTTTAACTTTTGTGAGTTATGAAGTAGGCTTTATATCGGTCGCCACACGGCATGAAATGTTTAAATCTGACTCAGAAAATCTTGATTTGCTAAGGCCAAAGACACCGTGTCAAATCACATTGAATTAGCCATCATATATCCTCCTATCGTTATCAATCATTTTCATCTTAAATTTAATCTCTATCCTTTTTTTCAAGCCATGTAGTATGTAGATATATAGTCAAACCAGATATTCTACTGCGCTGCACAAATATTATGCGTGCTGCGCGGTAAATCTCAGTTTTTTATTTGCATCGAGATTCGTACAAGTTAAACTTTATAATATCAGATTCTTTCTGAATCAAATCTGAATCGTTGTAGCCTACAACGCAGAAAATCATAAACGTCCGTTAATACTGCAGGACTAGAATCCGCTTCCATATACAGTGCGCAAAAACAAAATATCTTTGATGTTTTTAAAGAATCTAATGTCATGGTTCGGAGATACTTGGGAATGGTATGGATGAATGAAATTAAAGAGCAAATCTATTTTCAGACTTTTGGGACCCCACAATTTACAAGTTCTTTTTAACAACTTACAAAAAAAATAAATTGACTAATGATTACGCTATTTTACTATTGGAGAAATTGAATTTCTGACACTTCAAAACAACAGAATTGTAAATTCACCATTCAAAATTTTCTCTCTCTTATTTGCCATCCAAAACACAATCAACATAACAAAATATGACTTTTCCATTTTAAATAGCTTTTGACAATATTAAACATGTGATTTTAAATTTGCTGACAAAAAAACACTCAGTTCAATATTGAACTACTGAATACCAAAGTCAGAGAGAACAAAACGAGAGAGAGAAAGAAAAAAAAGGGCAGGCGAATATTGTCACACACTAGCTACAACTATTCTCCTAAATCTCTATTTGATTTCATTTTCGGTTTGTAATTTTTTATCTTTACCACAAGATTTAATTTGACTAAGGGAGTTAATATATCAATCTCTTCGTTGATTCCTCCATCGATTCCAACATAACAGGTTCAATTGAGTTCAGTTTGCAATTATGCATGTTGTTTTTGTTATTATGCATATAATTGATCGGACGCTCCACTGAAAACGAATGTAGCTTCGCTCGTCGACGCGAATCGTATCATTAAAAAGTATTAAAATCTGCATCATATATTTCAGTCAAATAGTACGAATTAATTGGAGTACCTAAAAAATATTTAAAATAATATATCTAACTTTTAATTTTTTTAAGCTAGTGTCTTACCAAAAATAACTCATTCCGTTTTCCTTTTTCTGGTAGTTGCCTCATTTCTGTAACAAGAATTGCCATTTTAGTAAAATATGAGATCTTTGTTAGTATAGACTAATTAATAGACTATAGACTATAGAAGATGATCTCTCGCAATCAATCAACAGCAATGATGCCACAGAAAATCCGTACTGTTTCGTTACCAAGCTTCTTTCAAAGTGTTCCTACATACCGTTCAAAACTTTTCAAAGTTTTTTTTCTGAAAAAAGAAAAGAAAACTTTTTATAGTTCAGATGTGTATGTGTTAAACTCAAAAAATAAAAGATAAATAATTATATTTTCAGATGTGACCATAGTTTCATTATTTAGTACAAATGACTACAAATTAGTATTAGTACGGTTACGGTCTCTATTATTAAAACTGGAGACTTCCATTATATCTACAGTTCCCAATTGGGACTACAATTTAGGAAAAAATTTAGGATCAAGGACATAACAATTTAGAAAAAAATTTCAACATATAAGATCACAAAAACCTTAAAAAAATCACAGAAGATCAAGCATCTTTGCAGCACTTTTTCAATTGTGAGACTCAGGTACATAGATGCACGAGTAATACTTGGAATGTAAATAATCTAATAACTGTTTAAAAAAATCATTTTAATAATAATATAAATTTTAAAATTAAATATAAAACGAAGAAATTTAAGAAACAAAAAAGTTTATAATATTAATAGCAATTATTAATACAAATAAAATTAGTAAAAAATATTATAAAAGAGATGTTTATATAATTAATAATGATGATTATAACAATTATGATAATATTATAAATTTATTATCATACTATTAAAACATATACAAGTAGGATATTGTCTCAAACTTTACGATAAATACAAAAAGATCTAGTGACAAGAGATGTAGTTAGAGGGGCTGACTTTAAGAGAGGGCATGAGTAGAGTTCTCAAAACCGTGTCTGCGTGTCTGAAAACGTCACGGA
This sequence comes from Eleocharis quinqueflora, assembly GCA_964058865.1. Lineage (NCBI taxonomy): Eukaryota > Viridiplantae > Streptophyta > Magnoliopsida > Poales > Cyperaceae > Eleocharis > Eleocharis quinqueflora. Next base: position 11,490 of record CAXKVX010002658.1, read on the forward strand.
ACGGCACGGCACGGCACGATAAGGACACGACACGGTTAAGACACGACACGGGACATGACACAGAACTGTTCACGTGCCGTGTCTTAAGCGTGTCGTGCCTTGGTTTCCTACTGTAGGACATTGAACGTTTATGAGGAGAGACACGACACGACACAACACGAAACAACACGAGAACACGTCTAGACACGGTACATTTAGACACGACACGACGGCACGACACAACACAGATAGACACGACACGACACAGATAGACACGGGTAGGCACGAATAGACACGGATAGACACGGATAGACACAGAAGTTCAAATTATTTTGAAATCTTTTGCATTTATTAATTATTCTATTTTAAATTTTAAAAAATAAACGTTTAGACACGAGTCACGACATAGTTAAGACATGACATGTTTAGACACGACACGTTTAGACACGACATGTTTAGAGGCAACACGTTTAGACACGATACATTTAGACACGACACGTTTAGACACGACACGTTAAGACACGACACGGTTAGGCACGGAACGGTTAAGACACGACACATTTAGACACGACATGCCTAAACTTGTCGTGTCTTAACCGTTCCGTTCCGATCCCTTCCAATTTTTGGCACGACATGGTAAAAATAATAAAATATTAATCGTGCCGTGCCGTGTCGTGCCAAGCCGTGTTTGAAACGAAACGGCACAAATTTAGAACACTAGGCATGAGTTCAAATCTCTCTGCTGAAACCAATCTTTTATTATAATGGAGGCGCAAGTACTACTTGCGTCTCGACGTGTGAGATAAATCTTGAGAACTCCAGAGAGCATGTATATTTGGAATCATATTAGGGGCAGTCCCTAAGTGGTGCATTTATTAACACAGTAATAAACTCGTGACATATATGGGTCCACAATTCAGTGGCACTATGACTTTTTTTAAGTAGTTCATTAGAGACTCATGTATTACTTGTGCTTCTATGTAACTGAGCTCCACCGCTGAAAAACACTACAAAGGTGTCTGAGAATTAGAGAAATAAAAAAATCTAATTACGGGTGCAAGTAATACTTACGTCTTTGACTCTTTGTGAAATTTTAGAATACTTTAACTCTATCTGTTAAAATTTCTCGTCCTTGACCCTCTACAAAAAAAATTTCCAATATGTATTATTAAACAATAGGACAAGTACATAGATATTTGTTCCTTGCTGGAGCATCTTTAAGGATAGGGGATTAAACTTTCTCATGAACTTGTTCTAGAATTAAGCGCGTAAACCAGAGATAATATGCGTAAATGAAATGAAATAAAATTGTTGTTCGGTATTGTTTCTACATTGAAATCAGTTTAGTTCAGAGTACGAGAAAAATAAAATTTGAATGCTTAAACGATAATAGTTAGGTTGACCAATTTATTTTTTTAACATAAATTGATTGATACTGCATGTTGCGGTCTTAACGTAATTATTCATGTTGAATTTTTTATTTTAAATCTGTTAGCATGAATTAGACAACATAAATATGTATTTTCAAAAAAATGGGGCAGAATTTTAGTAGCATTTGTGTGGTTGATTTGGAATGAAAGAAATGGGATAATATTTCAAAATAAGACATGTAGAACTGATAACTCGCTGTATTATATGATAAGATACTTGATTAAATATTGGACATGTGGTACCCATAGAGGATACCAAAAACAGCAAGCAAATGGTACATTAATGCAGACACAACAAGAAGATGAGTTGATTCATAATCAGTATGATGATAACAACCTCGTTACTGAGGACGAGAATTTATTGGACTAATTAGAGGAGCATACAAAAGTCAAGTTTCATGGCTGGAATATTGCAAGAGTAAAGTTTCAAGATTTTCGCATGAAAAGGGAGAGTAGAATTAGTATTTTGATAATAAAATGCAGCAATTAAATAGGAAGTTTGAATACAGCAAAGATGGGATTTAAATTCATATGTTAGGACTTTAGTTTTTACAAATCTTGTATTATATTTTCCAGTGGTGGAAATGGCATAAAGCTCATGTGCCTTGTATTGGTACAATGCTTGTGTACTGATACCAATGCCGCCAAAAACAAAAAATTGTATTGCTTTCATCTTTAATGGGAAGCCGACACTCTAATTTGGGGTTGTTTTTTGTCAAAAAAAAAAAAATGTATTTTTCAACATGAAATCTTGAAAAATGTCTAATATAGTTCACAATGTATTTTGGAAAACCATGTCTATAAATTTGAGAAATATGTCTGGTAGCTAAGTACCTGATCATGTGCAACAGTGCAAGTCCTTTTAATTATTTAATTCAAAAGTGGGTCTCTCTTGTCTAATTTTATACTTAATTTATTCAAACTAATCGTAACTAAATCAGATATTTATTAATTGCTCCTAGATTAGATCGCACTTATGGATAGTTTTCGAATTTTTAATTAGTCCCTTTGACAACTCAACTGTGTAGATTGTCGACGTAAAATCGTTTCGTTATTTTTCGTTTTGTTTCGTTTTTACTAAAACAAAATGAATTTTTCACTTTCGTCATTAAATAAAACGAAAATAAAATGGCATGAACAAGAACGAAACGAAAATTTTCATTTCATTTAAAAATGATAGTGCAAAATATCAGAAAATTTCGTATTTTTGTTTTGTGACAAACAAAACGATTTTTTTGTAAAATAAAACGATTAACAAAATAAAATTTTATTTCATAATCGGAACGAAATAAACTGCACGTTAGACATCTCTACGATTGTGTCCAATTTGTTGTAGTTATTGCAGGTCTGATTGGTTTTCTTTCAATAATATAATATAATTAAATAAAACAAAAGATTTTTTCGCAAAAAATTGAATACTTTAAAAGATGAGTACAATGAATAATCTGGTTCATCTAAACCGTTCAATTCATCAAAATTGGTGAAAACTGATCTACGTTAATTTTTTATGTTTTTTTTTACAAGAAATCACTTTTCACTAATTTTTTCCAATTTTTTTTATTCTGTCGTTTGGATGTTAAGTTTACTCATAAAGAGAAATCTCATCTCTGTGCTTTTTCTTTTTTTAAATCTTTCGCTACAATTTGTCAACTTCTTTATAAAAACAATGTCGCGTATCGTTATGGTGATGATGATCATAAGAAGTAATTAGTAGTATCTATATACGAGTGAGATTATGGTGTTTCGTAAAACACGTGTTTTGCAATTATGGATCATTGGATCACGCTTTATGATTCGGGCCAACATAATATTCCATGATCCAATGATCCACAATTGCAAATCACGTACTTTGCAGAACACCATAGCCTCACTCTTCATATATTTATATTATTGCCACTATCATTATTGTTATTATTGTAATTATGGTGGTCGTCATCGTCATAATTATCACTAATTATTATTAGCATTTGTGGATGTAATAATATTGTGTAAATTGTCATATTTTTATTATTGGAGCTATCAAAATATTTACGGAATCTAGATTTTAGAACGTCAAAAGGTTCAAAAAATAGAAGTAACATTTATTGCAAATAATTTTGCTTTTAAAAATTCTCCCAACATTTGGGAAGTTTCTCGTTTTTATTACATAACTCAACTTTTAAAAAGCGACGATAAAACGAATATAGCAAAATTTTTGCTATGACCGCACGATTTATTTCAAACACGTCGATAAAGTGATTTTTAGTGATAAAGAAGAATTTAGCGGTGATAAAACAGATGGCGGTCTGAAAAAAAGGTGATAAAGCGGATATATTGGTACTTTTGTTCAAATAGTCATAACTTTTGACTCGTAACTTCGATTTTAATAATGCATTGGAAAGATCACGACAAGCTCTATATTTTGTTTCATACATAACTTACAAATTCTTATCAACAAACTAGTTAAATTCAGATTTCTTTTTAAATCAACAGACCAAAAGAATTGTTTAGGTCATTAGTATTTTCTTATATGTTGCATTTTCTATTAAGACATAAGAGAGATGCATAATTTCATGATAAATTTATTTAATTTGGTAATTTCATTGATATTCTTGACAATTTGCTTTAAAATAATGTATATATAGAAAATAGCGATGTTGTGGTTTATTGTCCGCTTTATTACCGCTATACCGCTAAACACTAAATGACTTTCGCACCGCTATACCTATTTAAAACCTGTACATAACGCATAATTAGGCGATAATTTTTAATAAGTTGCTTTTGGTATATACCAACATTAAATTCGGTCATTATTTTTATATCTTGACATTATTATTATTATTATTATTTTTTATTTTGTATTATTATGTTTTTGTACAAGTGTGTTTTCACCTGTAGTTTTGTTTCAACTTTTATCGTGTAGGAAGAAAAAAAATGATAAATGGAAATTTATAAAAAATATATATTGAATTGGAACTTATAAATGGCAATTTGTTACGGAGGGATGAACTTATATTAGTTGGGTAATTAGTTAATTACTTATTTAAATGTAAATTTATAGAAGTTCAACAAGTAGGTATATTTTAGAGAAAGTTTCGTTTTGACTCTGAACTATTTAATTTGGTTCAATTAAAATTTGAAGTTTATTTATTTCAATCAAGTTCTGAGAAAAAAAGGGATTTTTTTCTACATTTTAATATATTTTCTGTAAAATTGACCACATGCTATCCGGCTCCACCACTAAAGGCAGTTGGATTTAGATTGTTTCTTCATTTTATAACGAGGAAACTTTTTTAAACATTATCTCGTTGTCAGGAATAAATGAATTTAGTATGACATTAATTTGATGTCAAACACTTGAAAACTGAAACAGACAAATTAACTATTTTACTTTCGTTATAAAAAAACATGTCGCATGTCAAGATATTATTTATTTTTTTTAAGAAAATTTAAGAACTAGTACTAACATACAAAATAATGATAAAATGTGCACAATAAGTTTTTTTTTACTGAAAAAATTATTATGCATGTTAACAAAATAATGTGCATAATAACTCAAATAGCATACATAACCATTTTAGTACAAAAATAATATGCATGACTACTTCAGTATAAAAAATAACGTGCATAATAAATCAAATAATGTGTATAATAACTCAATTAAATGAACATAATAATATCAATATCGATAGTCAGTGTCAATATTAGCAGCTCCCATTAATTAATTCCTACGTCGGAGCAAAACATTTATACTTCCATAATTCCATTTGCTTAGTTTCACTTTATTGTGTGTGTCTTTACCATACACCTTCATCTATGGACCTAAACCGAACCCACCACCAAATAAATCGACATCATGACCTGTCACAACTGGGTAATGGACCCCACAGAATACGAACGAGCTGAACTAAGTTCAAGATCAACTCGTTATTTAACGAACGAGCTGAACTAAGTTCAAGATCGACTCGTTATTTAACGAACGAGCTGGTAACGAACGAATTCATAACGAGCTAGTAACGAACGATTTCATAACGAGCTTTTGACGAGTCGAGCACGAATGAGTCACGAGCTATGAATATTTTTGACTCCTACACTATATGTTAATTAATATTGTGCAACTTGTACTCAACTATTGAAACTAGATATTAATATCTATCAATTAATTTTATATAACATGTGTTCTTCGTTAATGAGTCGAGCTGGATGGAGTTTAAGATCAGCTCATTAACTTAACGAGCTGATCAGCTCGTGTCGTTAACATCTCGAGTTGTAAACGAACGAGCCACAAACTACAAATATTTCTTGCACCCCTACACAGAACTAGTAAACTAGGTGCAGCCACCTGTCAGTGACTTACACCAGAAGGTTATACAGATTGTAAAACAGGAAATCTGAATTCATTACGCCGAGTCCGAGTCTATAACAACAAACTGACAAAGACATCCCTGTATGCACGCAGAATTAAACTATTTAGACCATTAAATTAACCAGATACCTCTCCACTCACGCTGTCACCATTCACTCATCTACCAACTACAACTTCAGAGGAAGACAGAGAGAAAGAGATAAATTTGCTTCCTCTGCCAATTCTCCAAAAAAAAAATAGAGAGAGAGGGAGGGAGAGACAAGATGAGGAAGGTTCTGTTCCAGCCATCATGGATAACTCTGATTCTGGTAATTCAATCCCTGGCCGTGCTGTTCATATTCCAAAACATGGTGTCTTTTAAATTCATGCGGCCGGCCAAAGCCATTTGCTCCGGTGGGTCTCCAATCATCTTCAATTTCGGTGATTCCAATTCTGATACCGGCGGCATTATGGCCGGCATGGGATATCCTATACCTCTCCCGGAAGGCCGGCTGCATTTCCATCGCTCCACCGGCCGGCTCTGCGACGGCCGCCTCGTCATCGATTTCCTCTGTGAGTTCAATTTGGGATATATAATATTGTTGAATGCAATAATAATTGCCTTCTTTTAAATATTTTATAGATGTTATTGAGTAGAAAGTATCAAAGTACTAATTCTGGTTTCAAGTCCAGTAGCAGCTTGGAATAGAAAGTTTAATTGTTATCTGGAATAATACAGAATATTTTTGTAAAGAACACATAATACTTTGATAATTGGTTGCTTCAAGTTATGGAAAGTGACCAAATCTCTCATTGTTTGGTTCCTTTGGTAGGGTGAAACAGTGTTTTCGGTCTTAATTTTTCCCTTTTGCATGGCTCCATAACATAGTGTAACTAAATTGATTGCTTGTTTTCACAATTTCTGTTTTGCCACCTTTGTTGTTTATGCTTAAAGAACAAAATAGCCTCCTAACATTTCCTATTCAGATATTTCTTTTTGG
>CAXKVX010002659.1:0-69261 GCA_964058865.1 Eleocharis quinqueflora
AGATAGGATGAAAGAGGGTACTTTGGGTATTTTTATATTTATTTAATTTTTGATTGTGCTAAAATATAGATAATGCCATTTAGAAAAATAGTTTCCAATTTAATGACATTTAGATGATTTACTGTTACATAGTCGTATTTTGACAATTGAAATGTTATTTAGTGGCATATAGACAAATTTCTCATTATAAATAACAATCTATATAAATACCCATAATACCCTTCCTTGTGAATAGACTTAGATGTTGGTTTTTTCTTATTTCAATTCAGACTCGACTAACCAAACGAACTACAAAACACTGACAAGAAATCCCTCGCTTCAGCTTGGCATGAACAGGAGAAATCGAAGAACACGAAAACCTAGGACCAACATTGCGACTCAACCTCGCACATAGAAACTTGAGTATATTTCTATGATTTTGTAGTGGTACATATATCTATTTGAAATAATCTATGACAGGAGTTGACAATCTATGGTTTAATCAATGGTTCTGTGTCTAATCTTAGTGTTCTAAGAAATTTCTAGTGGTACTGATACCTCTTGTTGTGCCTGTGCAGAGTTGATGCAAATTAAGTGAATTGATTTAATATTAGCAAAGTGAATTGGTTTAATTACGTGCAGTCGTGCACCAATCAGGACCTAATTTGTGTTGACAGATTTTTGCTTCATGTCACTTAATTCAAACTCTTGATGTTTCGCGGTCTTTTGAATAGTTTAGACTCCTTTCTAATTGGCTAGTCTATTGACCAAGTACTTCAATTTATACATGGTTCAGGAGCCATATGAGCTGGTTGGTGCCACCATATGTGATCCAATTGATGATTACAAAAAATCAGTTGTAAACATTGTTTAGGAGTACTTCACCAAAGATTCCATAGATGCCGTCATGTCAAACCTCAAAGAGTTCCAATCGTATGTGATCCACAGTATGTGTCATCGTATGTGATCAAGCGCTTCTTCTCCATGGCAATGGACATGCGTGACAAAGAGAAAAAAAGGCTTTAGTATACTCTTATCATCTTTCTACTTTGTTGTCCTCAGTCCATGCCAGTTCAAAACAACCAGGGGTTCATGATGCTGATCGAGTCTAATAATGACCTGGCACTTGACATACTGAAGCACCTCACATGCTCCCAATTTTCATATCTCGAGGCTTGGTCCATCACATACACAGAAGAGGGCTTTAGTGCCATCTAATTATCACTATACCCTGAATTGAAAACATTAAGTTACATTAATCATGATTATTTACTAAAAAACCAGTAATAAAAGTGACATTTTCATATCCTGATTATTCTCCTCGCCTATATTAAAGGAGATCATTCCTTCGTGCACATCAAGATAAATCTAGAGGGGGGTGAATTGGTTTACAATTCAATTTCTAGGTTTATTTAACTAAAAGGCACAATTCATTTCCAAATAACAATTCAATTTCCAACAAGTATAGCAATTTAAAATTAAATCACAAAAAATAAACAAGATGAGCTCAAGAAAGGTCAAACAATAATGAAGAATGCGTGACATTGATATGTTAACGGAGTTCGGCTATTGATGAGCCTACTCTCCGAGACTCTCGATCCCCCACTTGGTAACGAGATCGAGCCGTATGCACTAACACCAAAATATCCTTTACAATGGTCGAGATCAAACTCTTTACACACTTAGGATAGAGACTAGATCTGTTGATGATGCACAAAAGCAAGAGAACAACAATAGTTACAAGATCTCTCAAACACATTTTATTTTGCTAATTTAGAGTATTTGAGCTTGAGGTTTAGATTAAATAAGAGCTTGTTTTTTGAACAACAATGATGGCTGCTTCTAGGGTTCAAAATTGGGCAAAGATGGATTAAAGGAGTAGAAGGCCTTATATAAACCACCAGCCAAATTCTTTCCAAAACAGGGGATTTCCAGTTTAACCGTTATATAACGGTTGGATCTGGAAGAAAAAGAAACATCTGGGAATTTGCAACTTGTACTAACCGTTATAACAGTTGTAGACCGTTATATAACGGTTTGATCTGGAACAAAAGATTGAAGTCTGGAACTCTCAGGGATTGTTCAATTAATCCAATCGTTATAACGGTTGGGAATCGTTATATAACGATAGATCTGAAAGGCTGCCACAGAAATGGGGATGTCTTGGGATTTATTCACAAGAACTAACCGTTATAACGGTTGGAAACCATTATAACGGTTTAGTTCTGGAATTGGTTTTCTCAAGCTCAGTTAAACTAAACAATCCAAAATTACAAATTAATTTATTAAGACCTTTCTAAACCTTCTTGATAAATGTTCCACATGCTCATGTGTAATTTCAATTAACGTTGCATGTCCAATTCTCCAATTTTGCAATATAGTCCTGACAACACACTTAAAACACAAAACACATGGTAAAATTCAAGATAATTTTGCAAATGACAAATATAAAGATATTGTTAGACACAACACATCAATCATTGTCTTGCCGTGTTTAGGAAAGGTCTACCCAACAGCATGGGTGTTTTGGGCATCCTCCATATCGACAATAAACAAAATTGATCGACACAAAGTATTTACCAATTTGGATCGGCATATCCTCAACGATTCTTATCGGTAACTTTACCGATTTGTCTTCCATTTGCAATGGAATTAATGTTGGCTTTAAACCCCTTACCCCAATTTTAAAAAAAATCCACATGGACATCAGGCTCACACTAGCGCCCAAGTCACACAATGCATGTTTAAATTGCACGTTCCCAATCGCGCAAGGAATTGCAAATTTCCCAGGGTCATCCAATTTATTAGGTAGATTGGTCAATGAAACAACTTGTACCTCTTCCAACTTACGCCTATTCGAGAGTATGTCCTTAAAGAACTTGGTGTAAATTGGCATTTGGGTTATGACCTCGATAAGGGGTAGATTGATATGCAATTTCTTTAGTATCTCAATAAATTTCGAGAATTTCTTCTCGGTTCTATCATTGTCTTTCGGGAGGTAAGAAAGGAAAGGTGCATACTTGTGCGAAGGTACATAGCATGGTACCTCCATACTTACCTTAGCCGGCATGTCCTTGCCATTGGATGGTCGAGATGAATCCTTATAGGCCTCGCCCTAAGATACGGAGATGTGGACGTCATCCTTTTGTTGCTCAACATCATCACTTACCACCACTTGATCAATCACCGACATTGGTGGGTCCTCCTATGTTGCCCCACTCCGGAGTGTATGATGCACCGTCCTGACATCTTTAGGCTTCAGGTCCAGCTTAGGAGGAAGCGCACCTGGTTACCTTGTGGATTGAGCGGCTAGTTGCGCCATTACAATTAGCAATAATTATTTTCTCGGTTCCAATTAGCAATTCAAGTGCCTCTTTGGTTTGGGGTTCAAGCAATGAAGTTTTCACCATTTAACTAAAACCTTAGAATCAATTAAATTAAATGAGAAAAAGCTTTAACACAACAATAATACAATAAAAATCTACTACGAGTAAGCAAGTTTCATAGCTTCCCTACAACACTAGAGATGTGTTTAGCCTCTCATGGCAAAGCTAAGTGCAAAATAAATGAATTCCATTACAATCCAAGAGAGAGGGAAAAAGAGAGATATTAGAGTAAATAAACCAAAGAAATCTCTCGAATTAATAGACTCCGTCTTCTTTCTCAACTCAAGACCTAGATCTCCCTTTTCTTCCTTCAAAAATTGCAGAGAGAGGAAACAAATTGGGAGAATAGAAAAACATATATGGCAAGGTTCTGCCTGCTTTCTTTTTGAAACCTGGCAATTTGAAATTTTGCCCAAATCTTTGCGTCCGCAAGAATTTCCTTTGTGTTCACTGGGCAAAATCTGGCCAAGTAATAAATCCTAGCGTTCGTAAGAATTGCCTTCAGTTCGCAAAAATTTCCTTGCATCCGCAAGGATATGCTTTGACCTTCTCTGTCCTGGTCTCATTATACTCTTGCGTCCCCAAGAATGTGCTCTGAAGTCCTCTGTCCAAGTGTAAGCACATCCTTGCGTCTGCAAGAATGTGCTGATTAGTCCGATGTGCTTGTCTTGATGCCCCAAACCTTGATTCGAGCTTGCCTCGCTTCAAGTCTCTTGTACTTGCATTTAAATTGAACAAACATGAAATTACCACGAACTTGCATGCTTTAATCTAATTTAAACATGAAGTCTAGAAATATTGGTCAAATTTATATACGAAACCCTGTGTTTTCACATATATAAAACCAACTTATCACCTACCAAGTCTATTTTAAAGATTAAATGCATGACTCCAAAAAGATGTCACCTTACATCATATAATGAACTATGTATAGAGATAATTCAAGTTATATTGTGACAATGAATGAGTCATGCATAATAATGTTAGAAACTTAATAAAACAAACATATATGTTTGTGGAAAATGTGGGAGTCTGATTTTGTGGAAGTATTTGTTCTAAGTAATTTGCAAAAGGTTTTGATATATGCAAGTTACATTCTTCAATCTCATTGATATCTCTCTTTAAAGATGTGACCAAACTAAAGTAAAGATTAAGGATGATCCATTTGGAAATATATAGGCATGTATACTTATCTCTTTTTTCAAAGACGCCTCCTCAATTCGAGAACCAGAAGTTGGGCAGAAAATGAGGAGCAGAAAACGAGAATAGAGAATTATATGATGATTTGGCTACACAATAGACAAAGAAGTATAACAAACTAGCTCGAATAGAGAATTAAATGATGATTTGGCTATCCTAAACTCTCGCTAGTTTTGATGCTTGTTGAAGAGTTTTATAACCTCTCTATGTGCTCTTGAGTGCTTCTAAACTTTGAAATGCTTTTCTTGGTCTCCTGGGAAGGTGGAGACCTGTTTATATAGGCACAAGACTTCTCAGCTTTTGAATCCTTCAATCTGTACCTCAAGCATTACCATAACAATAGAACCATTATAGAGCTTTTGGAACCCGTTATAACATTTTAAGAAATTTTCATAAATTTCCTTAATCTTCTCTAGAACTGACTTATGGGCACTCTTCAGCAGTAATCAATTACAACGGATGGGAACCCGTTAGAACAGTTTGAAACATGTTATAACAATTTTGGAAAGCGTTACTCTAATACAAGCCTCGATTTTTCCAATACTTAGTGATTTTCTACCTTCCTGATCATGGCTTCTGAGCTGACCTCTCCAGAAATCCGTTCTAATGAGTTAAGACCCGTCAGAATGCCTTTTGACTCGTTATAACGCTTCTCCATGCGTTATGTTAACGGTCCTTTCAGAAATGTCTTGTTTTTACTTACCTCTCTTCAAACGTACATCTTTTGACTCATAACTAATTTTAGCGTTCTTCGTGGCGTGGAAAAGCTCAAGACGAGATGTACTATCTATATTGGGCTAACTTGTACTAGGAGAGTTTTCATGCCCATCAGAGATCGTTTGAAGCCGCAAAACTCCACTAGAAAATTCTGGAAAGCAAATTATAAAATGCAAGTTTATTATTTTGCAAATCGTCAAACCAAGAAGTTGTATAGTCCAACATTGATCAATTTCCAAAAAAGGGGGGGGGGGGGGATGATCGATAGTATGTGCATATGTATCGTACTTACTGTAAGAGCACTCCTATGTGTTGCAAATTGGCAAAATGGAGAGATTGTTGTACTAAGCAAACTTTCTTAGTTTAACAATTTGCAAAACGAAAGGCTATTTAACATGTTTCTTTTGAGAATTCATGTGTAGGTACAAGGCAAAGCAATGCATGACAAGCGAAGCACTTCAGAGACTTGGAGCACTAGGACTTGGACCTTGGAAATCATAGGATAGTTGTTCCTTTCTTTACGTTTCAATTACCAATGATATCAACTTTGAAATCAAACCAAACAAGTCAAAACAGTGCATACAACTACATCGATATATCAATATACTGTATCTATATACTGATATAGTTAGGGTTAGCCAAAATTGGCTAAGTACATAACTTACAGAGAGGACCGTCACACGTCAGAGCCATATCGTTATAATCATTTGATATTGATTGGCTTATCGATATATCGATATCCCTACATAGTAAACTCGAAAATTTTTCTAAGGAGAAAAAATCTGAGAGGGTTGTCACCTTTTCATGTCCCAATCAACACATCCAATTGGTATCGATCGATATATTGATATATCAATATACTCTATCGATATATCGACTTAGATGGTAACATAATTTTCTCTTATGTACAGGCTATTTAAGATGTTGATCTCGTTCCAAATTCTCGCAGAAATCCACCCATACCGATTCTAGCTCACCATGGGAGATCAAAGCACCTTCTAGGTTTCCACCATTATTGTCTAATCATATATTTGAAAACCTATTCCTAATCCTTGTGATTATTTTGACTTGAATGGTGAGATTCGAAGTACCGAGAACTCCTGGAAAGATAGTGCAAATTTTTTTCTCCTTGCTCATTGCTTGATCTTGTGAAAAGATCGTTTTTTTTAAGGATTGGCCAATTTGTTGTAAGGGGTCTTGAATTCAAAGTTGTATAAACTCGTTTTAGTAAATTGCACCTCCAATGTGGAATCGTGAAGACCCATGAATGTAGGCTTCTTTCTTGGACTGAACTACGTTACATCGAGTGTCAAATTTCTCTCTCTCTCTCTCTCTCTCTCTATCTCATTCTCTCTATTACAATCTTGCAAATCTTGTGTTCTTTGATAGCAATTGAATTATATCTATTGATTGTCATAATGTCTAATCTTGTGATTCTTGAGATTCCACATTACTCTAGGCTTACCTTTATATTTGTAATATTTTCTTCATCAAAATTTCAAATTTAGAAAAAACAATATTTTCACTAATTTGTAGAAATTAAGGCTTCTAAAAAGGGGGAAATTCCAATTCAATTCGATGCAATGCGGAAGCTAACAATTCAAATTTTCCTAAAGATTTTTCCTTAGCAATTCAAAATTCAAGATAATAGCAATAAAAGCTCAAATCAAATAATGAATGTACATATCAAGAGTGAGAGTTAGAGAAATTGAGACAAGACATAACGTGGTTCGGCGATTGAGCTTGCCTACATTCAAGGGAACACCGGAACCAAATTCGAAATCGATTTCACTAAATAATAATGTTTTACAAACGGATCCTCCACATATCAAAGCAAGATCCTCCACTGATCAATACAAGAATAAATGAAATCACGCGCGAATCTCACACTAAAATTACACACAAAACTGCAGCTCAAAATATATTGAAACAGGGGAAAACACGTTTCAGATCTGTTCTAGATTTCAACCTGTCATGTCATTGGACCTGGCCGTCATGGGTCGGAAAAGTAACGTAATCTTCAGTCACGATCTTGTCTCACTACCAAGGTCAACACATATTATAGCGATCTGTCATGACGCCGGAATCATGTGTATGTGTATTGCTGACGACAATTTCTTTTTTTCACCAAGATCATAGCTAGTAAACAAGCTTTGCTCATAAAAACAAGGAAATCGTAAAAGGTAGGTATATGATTGTACAATATATCATGTGCTGAATTATTCAATGAGGTATTTATGGAATGGAAGTGGGGGCTAATTAGCCGCAAGAAAGCTTGATTTCCTAGTGGCTGAGGTTAGATAAACGATTTCACATGTCAATGGAGCCAAGGGAATTACTACAGTGCAGAATCCCACCTTTTGTTCATAATTCTTTCACCTAACTGATTAGAATCTCGTGACCAAATTTGTTCCTGCGTCACAACATACCTCCATTTCCATGCCTATATAAGCTCACTTGGTTCTGCTCCTATGCCATCAGCAGAGTTTTGAGATTATTTAAGAGATATATACATATATAGGAAGAGAGAACTAGTAATTAATGGCTTCAAGGTTCTTCATTGTGCTGATTGCTGTTTCACTTGTTCCTTTTGCAATGGCACGACAGAATCCTTCTGGTAAGGTGGCATCTCAAATAGGAAAACTTATTAATTAGCCTAAACTAATTTTATTATTCATCTCAAATTTGTCTAACATGATTGGTGACCGGAATTTTGTACTTAGTAATGAGCATGATGGAATATTTATTCTCTATTTTTTTCTTTTTACCTAATATCGTTTGTCTGTTAATTGATAGTGCATAATTAGTAGTAATTATATTTGTTACAGAACTTATATATAAAAAATAGATAAATAAAGAGTGTGAAAACTTATATATATATATATATATATATATATTTGCATGTATATATAACTTTCTATATATATAATATATGAATAAATGTATGGTGCTCCTAGGAGCAACAAAACTTATAGTGCTCTTAACTCAAAAATATCATTAGAAATTTCTGAATTTCGATTTATTATGTTCAATAATTTTTTATAATGAGATTTTTGAGCATGATAAATCTAAATTTAAAATTATCTAATGAGATTTTTGAGTTAAGAGCACAAGATGTTTTGGTGTTGCTAGAAGTACCGTAGTTTTGCTTATAATGAATAAATAAAACATTAGGTTGGATTAGTAGTGTAATTGAGTAAACAATATAAACGGATTATAATTTTGTTTTAGCATGTGTTTCATAGCATGCATGTATGAAGAAAAGAAAGAGAACTTCAACAGGACAAGAACATTGTCTAGATATATGTCTACCTGTCTTAATGAAAAAAATCAATAAATAAAGTAACAAACCACTAAAATTTGTAGTTGATGATTGAACTTTGAATAATTTTTTAACTTGATTTTTTACAGACCTGTCTCAAAAGGATGAAACGTACGAACCTCAAGGCCTCTTAAAGCTTCTGCCTCCAATAAATCTTCCAGTTCCACTTCCTCCATTTCCTCTACAGTGCATACCGAAAATACTGCCCATCGGTTCACAAGGTGAAGAGGTATATCAACCATCAGGTTTAAAGTTACCGTTTTGTGCCCCTCCGCCACCGGCTACCACGCCACCAACGGTACCACCAACCGTACCACCAACTGTACCACCTACTATTGCTCCAACTACGAGTACTCCTTCAGCTCCGACTCCAGCTCCGACTACGTCTCCGACTCAAGTTCCGACTCGTGCTCCAGCACCATCTCCAACTCCTTAGTAATATCAACATTGAGGTTGGTAAATAAGTCAGTGAAAGTTCCGATCTTCAACTGACATTAACGTAATACTTTTTTGCGAGCATGTCGGAATAGTTTAGAACTGAGTAGGAAGAATAATTGAGCTCGCAAGTATTATATTTGTTGTTGATTTCAATAAATAAAAGCCTATTAATTGATTTGGTGGTGTTGATGTCTCTTAATTGCCATCCATTGAAAATTTTAATATTTCTTTCTCTGCTTTTTTTCTTCTGTTATAACGTACACTACTAGAATCTGAGTTATTACCGTGGAAGAAAATTAGCCTATTCCGTGGACATAACCACCATAGGGTTCATTTCCGTGGAATTACCACGGAACTTCTCCCACGGAACACCTTTCGACACAAATAATACTATTTTCGTTGAAGTGCATGGAAATAACTTTTTTCGTGAGTATATCCACGAAACTGTTTCCATGGAAATAATTCCTCAAATGGGCCATGGCCGTGTCACTGATCACTCCATGGAAATAATCACTCACAGAAACACTAATTTATATCCACGGAAATACTAATTCTGTCAACATGGTCGCACCAATATTTTCACAAAAATAATTAATTTTCAATCAACATATATGCGACAAAATGCATCATTTCATTGAATGACAAACAATTAAAATTGAAATATTACAATTAGCTCTGATTTGGAATTATTCATAATTACACCATTAAAGAAGAAATTATTTGAAAAACACAGTAATAGTAATTTTATATTTTCCCAAACAAATTTGATAATACTCATATTATACAAGTAAACAAAACTAACATACTTCATTCCAACCAAAGTCTACAAAAAATGCCAAAAACTAAAATTAATTTATCTATGTTCCAATAAGTTTTCTAATTCTTCTATTATTTGCTCTTTTCCATTCAGTCTATGCATCTAGCTTCTGACATTCCATTCATTCCACGCTCGCACTGGATTCCTTGTGAACAAAAGACAAACATAAATTGGCCATATAATTTTCCATAATACAAAAATTGTTCATGATTTGAAGTTAGTACCAGACAGTACCAAGAGTACCAATTATAAAGAAATTAAAGTTTCAAAAATCAATGGTCTCACATACATGTAACAATAGTACCCACTTAATTGTGAAAAACTTCAATCACAAACAGTTTATAACTTGCAAACTTACAATTATATCCCATTCTAATTGCTATTAGAACTTCAACAATGAACAATTGTACAAATTAAGTGGGTCTGTTCAATATTATTCATGTTAAATATCAAAAATATAAAAAAGAAACAAATAATTGATCTAACAGAAGATTTACCAAAATGACCATGACTACCATCAAAGAGCTTAGTTATTCCAGTCAATATCTCTGTAAATAAAAAAAACTAAAAACAAACTGAGAGCTTAGTTATTCCAATTTTTTAAATCTCACATGAGCTTTTAAATCTCTGACAGTATGATTTTCCTTGTGCCTGTACTCGTGCCAGAACTAATTCCTGTGTCTGTACTCGTGCCAGTACCAATACCAGTCCCTGTACCAGGACCTATACCAGTACCAATACCATAGATTGGAGCCAAAATTGGAGTGAAACAAGGATTAGTTGTAGTTGTACGTGTCGTAGGACTATATATAGAGGTCACAATGAAGAAATAAGGAGAAAAAAGTTACATCCATGTTCAAAATTGAAAAAAATGAACTTAGGATTAGATTTATGTTATAAATTAAACAATATTTACCTTGAAGCCGGAAATATGCAAGTCCAAACACCTCCAAGATGAGACATACATGTATTAATTTAAGGCAATGCATAGATAAATCAATGAATAATGATCTTGCAACCTTACTAGTCAGTTGTCGTACCATCCTGGTGGTAGCACTAGATCCATACCAGCTAGATGCTGCTAGGATCTTGCCAATCTAGTTTTGACTGGAGATGTTGTGGTAGCTGGAGATTGGCGAAGCATTACGAAAGAGCAGATCGGTGGTTGTCTGGCTGCCTAGCGGAGTCACAACCGAGAGATGATGGTGGCTGACTCCTGGTGTTCTTGTTGCGTGATGGAGGGAGACGAATGAGCCGCCGTTGGAGAAAGAGAGAGAAGAAAGATATCAGAATAAGTATTGGGATGAGAGAGAGAGAGTTAGGAGATTAAACCTAGAATGGAGGGACACGATTAACTTCAAGTTATATTCAGCGAAAATAAAGCCCGTTAAGAGATAACTGGACCGAAAGCAATTATTTCCGTGGAAAACATGGGTTATTTCCGTGGAGTCACATGAGTTATTTCCGTGAATGATTTGTTCTGTGAAATACTCACGGTAATAATATAAAGAAATTTGAAAACTAATATTTTCATGGAATCTTTTTTTACCACAGAATAAATGTTAGCTAACAAGGATAATACCAATAATTCTAGTAGTGGTACTCTCAAGTCTGGTTCGTACTAATCGTCATATTTTTTTGTCTTTAACGCGTTCATTTCTACTGACTATTTGAATTATAATAGTATGATTATAGTTTCATGATTATAATCCATACTGGTGGAGTGGTGGACATGCTTGATGACATTTGATTTTTTTTTCTCATTATGATTTCAGTTGTAGAACCAATTATGGAGGAAAAATAGGAAATAATTGAACCAATTACGTAGCATGACTTCATCAGAGTATTCTTCAAATTTATTGAGGTTAATTCATTATATATATATTTCAATGTTTTAATTCTTGTGAAATTGATGACGTGTATTAATATTAACTTAATTGCATACATTGCATAAATTTTGTTAGCTATTGTCATATAGGACCAAAATATCGGATAATAAATTGATTTAGGTCGGTACCCTTTCGGGATTAATCCAATAGGGATTAATCTCGAATAGTCCCCGTTTAGAATTGATCTTTGAATATTTTGTCTCATTTAGGATTAGTGGACATACGATTGCAATCTATTGTTTGTGGAGACTTCGGTTCAGTATTTCCCTAATTGTTCCCACGAATACGTGCGTACATGCAAATGTGCGTCGGCATATTTGGGGAGCTGAGGGGAAATGCTGCCGAAATCTTCCAAACACTAGATTGCAACTATCATACATCCGCTAATGAGACAAAATGTTCAAAGAGTGTGTTAGGATGGTTGACAAGCCCAAAACCTTATGTGGAGCTCTTAATACCCATATATACGTTCTAATTAACATGGTAATAATTTATTTTTTCGATGGATCATCGTAGAATGTGGATGCGTGGCGAAACGAAAACAACTAAATATTTGAGAGGTGAAAAGTCACTTCTATGTTCGTGTTCGAAATGTCAGAACATGGTTAGGCATAGGGAGGTCGATGAAGTTGAACTGCATTTGATTAGGAATGGATTTATGAGATGCTACACCCGATGGATATGGCATGAAGAGCACGTCGAAAGTTCGACAGAAGTAATCAAAACGAGTCAGTTTGAAGATGTTGAAAATGTTCAGGATGAATATGTTGAAAATGTATGGGATGAATCGGGGTGATGAAAATGTAGAAATTACCGAATTAATTGAAAATCCGCAATGTACAAACAATGTTGAGCTAAAATTATGAGTGATGTTGAAAATGATTGTGCTTACATTCTCGAGATTTTGGATAACTTGTTTTGCTACGAATCTAATATACCATTATTTCCCGACTGCATGAAGTATTCGAAAATATTCGTTGTTTTCAAATTGTATAACCTAAAAGCAAGAATGGATGAGCGATAAGAGTTTTACTTCTTTACTCCAGCTTTTGGGAGACATGTTGCCAGAAAATAATGCATTGCCGGATTCAACTTACCATGCCAAAAAATTGTGATGTCCTTTGAGTATGGAGGTGAAGAGAATTCATGCATGTCCGAATGAATGCATATTTTATAGGAAATAGTACAACAACCTTGATAAATATCCGACGTGAAATGCAACACGGTACAAATCGAGAGGCGGTAATGAGAGTGAGGATGGAAAGAAAAGGCCACCTGCAAAAGTGTTATGGTACATACCGATTATACAAAGATTTTGACGTCTCTTCATGAATCCAAGAGACGCTAAATTATTACGGTGGCACTATGATTGCAGGAAATTGGATCGAAAACTATGACATCCCGCCGGCTCTCCCGAATGAAGGAACATAGATTGAAAATTCAAAGATTTTGGAAGTGAGCCAAGAAATTTAAGATTAGAATTATGTACAGACGGAATGAACCCTTATGACAACATGAGTAGCCGTCACAATACATGGCCGGTGCTACTGTGTGTGTATAGCCTTCCTCCATCTCTGCATGAAAAGAAGATACATAATGATGCCATTCTTTTTTTCGAGTCCCAAACAACCGGAAATGACATAGACGTTTACTTGGCACCATTGATGGATGACCTCCAAAAATTATGAAATGAAGGAGAGGAGGTGTACGATTCACATTCGAAAGAACACTTCACTCTTTGTTCTATGATTTTCTGCATGATTAATGATTATCCCCCATACGGTAAATTATCTGGTTAGAAGATCAAAGGAGGTAAAGCATGTGCCATTTGTCGAGAAGACGCACATTCCATACGATTGAGTCATTATAAGAAGAACATTTATATGGGACATCGAAGACACCTTGCAATTAAGCATCTCTATCGAACTTTTACGAAGAAATTCGATGGAAAAGAAGAGCCATTAAAAGCTAAACAACCATTATCTGGAAGAAATGTTTATGAGATGGTGAATGATATCAAGGTCCAGTTTGGGAAAAAAAATCCTACAATAGTTCTTTGAAAGACTAGATATGGAAGAAAAAGTCCATATTCTTGGATCTTCCTTACTGGCAATATTTGGAGGTTCGGCATTATTTGGATGGGATGCATGTCACTAAAAACGTTGCCGAGAGTATCGTGGGTTTGTTGTTGAACATTCTTGGCAAAACAAAAAGATGGCATCAAAACGAGAAAGGACATGTTCGAATTAGGGATTCAACCGGAGCTAGCAAAGATCGAAGATGTGCCAGGCTACCAAGGGTGAGGATGCCGTGTCCGCTGAATTGTTGACGGACACGAAGGAAAATTATTTATCGTTTTGCGATTAGTACATTTGCATTGGTACAAATTGTATGACTAGCAATTGGGGGCTGGCCACAGAAAATCAGCTCTTTTTTTTAAAAAATCATTAAGGTTATAGCGAACTTTAATAATAAAACACCGTTGTAACATACCTAAAGCGTTTAATATTGTTGAAATACTATTATAGCGGACTACAGTTAAATGCTGCTATAATAGGAGTCTATTATAGCGGCCTTGGTAGCAACACTGCTATAATAGCGTGCCCTATTATAGCAACCTTTAACTGGGATTCACTATAATATATCTTTATTATAGCGGCTTATTTGTACAGTCCGCTATAATAAGTTAAACCTATTATAACGGATCCTCTTTACCTTTAGCAGCCCCCTGTTATACCGATCATTTGTCCGCTATAATAGGTCTTATAAGTCCGCTATAATAGCCAATTTCTGTTGTAGTGGAAAAAGTAAATCGTCACAATAAAAAATACTTTTTTTTATTATTTAGGAAATTTTCTCTAAATTTTTAATCAGTGAGAAATTGTAAATGGGAGCTGATACAGTGATACTCAATTTGATACGTAATTGATACGCTCGTCCATTTCGTTCTAAAATCCTCTCCATTTTTTACAAATTATTCTCTCCAGTTAATTTGTAATGCATGTTAATTATTTGGAGTTACGATTTGTAATGCATGTTAATATATGATAGATTTTCATTTCGTATATATGCGAATTTGTAATGCATATTAATTTATTTATAATTTGTAATGCATGTTAATTGTTTTGAGTTACGATTTGTAATGCATGTTAATATATGAGAGATTTTCGTTTCGTATATATGCAAATTTATAATGCATATTAATTTATTTATAATTTGTAATGCATGTTAATTGTTTTGAGTTACGATTTGTAATGCATGTTAATATATGCTAGATTTTTATTTTGTATATATGCGAATTTGTAATGCATATTAATTTATTTATAATGCATATTAATTTTTTGGTGCATATTCATATTTTCCCAGTTGTTATGCATATTAATTTGTCCCAGTTGTAATGCATGTTATTACAACAAGCATGCATATTAAATTGACTAACATGCATAAAAGAACAAAATTAAATTTAAGCTGCACAAAAACTAGAATAACATCCATATATAACACCAAAAATAACTTGCATAATAACAAATATAACATGCATAACAACAAAAATAACATGTATAACAACAACTAAATAAGTATGCATGTGTTTTTCAATTAACATGAATAACAATAGAAAATTAAGTTTAAACTACATTACATCACAAAAACTACTATAAACAACTATAATAACATGCATAACAACCAAATAAATATGTATAGTAAATTAACTAACAAGCATAACAACAGAAAAATGAAGTTTAACATGCATAACAACTAGAATAAGTAGTATGCATAATAAATCAAATAACAAATATAACAACTAAAATAACATGCACGACACTATAATAACATGCATAACAACTTATAACAAAAAATAAGTATGCATAGTAAAATCAATCAACATGCCTGACAACTAGAATAACATGCCTGACAACCATATTTTGTATGTTGGCGTTTTCAATTAACATGCATAACCAAATTAAGTATTCATAGTAAAATCAATCAACATGCATGACGACTAGAATAACATGTCTGACAACCATATTTTGTATGCTGGCGTTTTCAATTAACATGCATAACCAAATAAGTATGCATAGTAATACCAATCAACATGCATGACAACTAGAATAACATGACTGACAACCATACTTTGTATGCTGGCATTTTCAATTAACATGCATAACCAAATTAAGTATGCATAGTAAAATCAATCAACATGCATGACAATTAGAATAACATGCTTGACAACCATATTTTGTATGCTGGCGTTTTCAATTAACATGCATGACAACTAGAATAACATGCCTGAAAATCATATTTTGTATGTTGGCGTTTTAAATTAACATGCATAACAACATAAATAACACGCATAACAGCAAAAATAACATGCATAACAAATATAACATGCTTTCAAGAGAAGAAGAGATCGGAACCAGGAATCAATCAGAACGATGGCGCTATGAAACAGTTTAAATGGAAAGAAAATGGAACTGTCTGTCAAGGCGAAAAAAATTACTGGAGGCGTCCATTGACTGAAAATGTCCATTCGGTATCAATTGTGTATCAAATTCGATATCTCCAGAACATTTTCCATTGTAAATTGTCGTGTGGATGCCGCGAATAATAAAAAAAAAAACGAATCATACATATTAGAAATGTCAACTTGTTTGTGTGTTGTTGACGACACTTTTTTTTCCACCAAAATCATAGTAAACAAGCGCACTCATATAAACAATGTGCTGAAATCCATCGTAAAAAGTAGGTATACGATTGTACAATATATTATGTGCTGAATTCAATGTGGTGTTTATGGAATGGAAGTGGGGGCTAATAACCGCAAGAAATCTTGATTTCCTTCTGAGTGGCTGGGGTTAGATAAAACGATTTCACATGTCAATGGAGCCAAGGAAATTACTAAACTGCAGAATTCCATCTCCTGTTCATAATTATTCACCTAACTGTTCAGAATCTCTTTCGAATTTGTTCCTGCGTCACAGCATACCTCCATTTCCATGCCTATATAAGCGCACTTGGTTCTGCTCCTATGCCATCAGCAGTGTTTCGAGATTAATTAAGAGATATATATATATAGGAAGAGAGAGAGAACTACCAGTTAATGGCTTCGAGGTACTTCCTTGTGTTGATTGCTGTTGCACTTGTTCCTTTGGCAATGGCACGACAGAATCCTTCTGGTAAGGTGGCATTTCAAATTGGCAAACTTATTTAAGTAGCCTACACTAATTTTATTATTCATTTTGCAAATTGCAATCAGGGTGCGATAGAATTAAGCAATCATTCTGACAAGGGGTCATCTCAAATTTGTCGAACATGATTGATGACCGGAATTTTGTACTTAGTAATGAGCATGATGGAATATTTATTCTCCATTTTTTTTCTTTTTACCTAATATCGTTTGTCTATTAATTGATAGTGCATAATTAGTAATAATTATATTTGATACAGAACTTATATATAAAAAATTATCTGATGAGATTTTTGAGTTAAGAGCACAAGAGGTTTTGGTGTTGCTAGAAGTAACGTAGCTTTGTTTATAATGAATAAATAAAACATTGGGTTGGATTGGTAGTGTAATTGAGTAAACGAATATGAACGGATTATAATTTTGTTTTAACTTGGTTTCTTGCAGATCTTTCCCAAAAGGATGAAACATACGAACCTCAAGGCCTCATCTCGAAGTTTCTGCCTCCTATACAACTTCCAGTTCCACTTCCTCCATTTCCACTACAATGCATACCGAAAATACTGCCCATCAGTTCACAAGGTGAAGAGCTATATCAACCATCAGGTTTAAAGTTACCGTTTTGTGCCCCTCCGCCACCGGCTACCACCCCACCAACCGTACCACCAACCGTGCCGCCAACCGTGCCACCAACCGTACCTCCTACTATCGCTCCAACCACGACTCCTACTTCATCTCCGACTACGACTCCAATTCAAGCTCCGACTCCGGCTCCAGCACCATCTCCAACTCCTTAGTAATATCAACATTGAGATTGGTAAATAAGTCAGTGAAAGTTTCGATCTTCAACTGACATTAATGTAATACTCTTCTGCGAGCATGTCGGAATAGTTTAGGACTGAGTAGGAAGAATAATTGAACTCGCAAGTATTATATTTGTTGTTGATTTCAATAAATAAAAGACTATTAATTTAGTGGTGTTGATGTCTCTTAATTCTGCCATCCATTGAAATTTTAATTTTCTTTCTCTGTTTTTTC
The DNA here is from genome assembly GCA_964058865.1 of Eleocharis quinqueflora. Classification (NCBI taxonomy): domain Eukaryota; kingdom Viridiplantae; phylum Streptophyta; class Magnoliopsida; order Poales; family Cyperaceae; genus Eleocharis; species Eleocharis quinqueflora. The sequence goes on from CAXKVX010002659.1 coordinate 17,969, forward strand.
TTCTGTTATAACGTACTCTCAAGTCTGGTTAATACTAATCGTCATATTTTTTTCGTCTTTCACGCGTTTATTTCTACGGGCTATTTGAATTATAATAGTATGATTATAGTTTCATGATTATAATCCATACTGGTGGAGTGGTGGTCATGCTTGATGACATTTGATTCTTTTTCTCGCTATGATTTCAGTTGTTGAACCAATTTCGGAGGGAAATTGGGGAATAATTAAGAGGTGACTCACTAAAACCTAGCACTACTTTGATTAGCATCAAACAAATATTGGTCATAATGATTAGAGGTGGCAAGTCGGATGAGTCGAGTAGGTTTTGGGTCTGGTCGATCGGATTGGATTAGTTCACCTTCTTCTCTTCTTCACCTTTGACCTCGGATTCCTCGCTTTCTTCTTCATCACTATGGTTCCATCAATCGGCAAGCATGGCTTTAGGCTTCTTCTTGCCTTTGTATAGATTAATTGTCATTTATACTGCATGTAGAGTTAATTAAATTCGTATATGAAATAAATTTGCAATTGAGTTTTCACTATATATATTTCATATGATTACTTTACTTTTTTCTATTCTTTATATTATCTCACGCAAATTGATTCACAATAATAATATAAGCATACAAATGATACATGTTGCAATCTAAATTGTTTAATGATGTGATAGAGTCCAACTGAAAAAATTTGAACATTCAATTTTGTATTCTTTTTCAACACCTAAAAATAAAAATATTTTGCAAGCTATTTTGTCACTTAAATTGATCATGAAAAGATTACAATAAAAACAACACCACCTTTAGTCATAAACAAGTTGGTGTAGGATAGCAATGAACTTATGAGTTGAGGATTATTGATAATGAAAAGATTGTGGTACATAATTATTTTTCACTAATACAAAAGAATAATATCAAGATTTCTCCACTTCAAGAATCAGAATAACTAATTTAATGATGTTGATGTTGCTTGATCCGAGACCCAACCCACACGATCAACATCTGAAAAGCAGCGACAATGGCCGACGCAAGATCAGACCCGAGACCCAAACCCAGTCTCGCCCGACCCAACCTGACACCCAAAAAGCGTTGACGCAGCCAAACCCGAGACCCGGCTCGATCTCGTCTGACTCTACCAGACACCCAAAAAACATCGATGTTATCCCAACGCTGCACGACCCGATCCGACACGCCAAAACATCGATGTTGTCCGATCCGAGACTCGAGCCGACTTCACCGGTCCAACCAAGCACTCGAAAAACATCGATGCAGACCCGAGACTCGGTCCGATCTCACCGACTCACAACCTGAATGTTGAGAAAGTCGAACTAACTCGACCTGATTGACCAGACCCACAACCTACTTGACCTATCCGACTTGCCACTTCTACACATAATGACCTATATTTGTTCGATGCTAATCAAAGTAGTGCTAGATTTTAGTGAGTTACGTCTTATTATTGCCCATTTTCCCTCCGAAATTGGTTCTACAACTGAAATCACAATAAGAAAAAAAAAATCAGATATCATCAATTGAACACGTGAAATGAACACGTGAAAGACAAAAAAAAATCATGAAACTATAATCATACTATTTAAATCAAATAGACCGTAGAAATAAACGCATGAAAGACAAAAAAAATATGACGATTACTACGAAATCAGACTTGAGAGTACGTTATAACAGAAGGAAAAAACAGAGAAAAAGATATTAAAATTTTCAATGGATGGTAGAATTAAGAGACATCAAAACACCACTATGTTAATAATCTTTTATTTATTGAAACCATCAACAAATATAATACTTGCGAGCTCAATTATTCTTCCTACTTAGTTCTAAACTATTCCGACATGCTCGCAGAAGAGTATTACATTAATGCCAGTTGAAGATCAGAACTTTCACTGACTTATTTACCAATCTCAATGTTGATACTTCTAAGGAGTTGGAGATGGCACTGGAGCAGGAGTCGGAACTTGAATCGGAGACGTAGTCGGAGCTGGAGTCGGAGTTGAAGTAGGAGTCGTTGTAGGAGCAATAGTAGGTGTTACGGTTGGCGGTACGGTTGGTGGTACAGTGGGTGGTACGGTTGGTGATACGGTTGGTGGCGTGGTAGCCGGTGGCGGAGGAGCACAAAAAGGTAACTTTAAACCTGACGGTTGATATACCTCTTCACCTTGTGAACCGATGGGCAGTATTTTCGGTATGCACTGTAGTGGAAATGGAGGAAGTGGAACTGGTAGTTTTATAGGTGGCAGAAAATTTGAGAGGCCTTGAGGTTCGTATGTTTCATCCTTTTGGGAAAGGTCTGCAAGAAATCAAGTTAAAATAATAATCAAACTTTAATCATCAATTAAAACAAGCTTTAAAGAGGTTTGCTACTTTATTTATTGATTTTTCCTTTAAGACAGATAGACATCTAGATAACTCTAAATTTTGATTTATCATGCTCAAATTTGTTTATATAAAAATATAATAGAATTATTTTTCTATTTAATAGTTTTAAGTACTTGTTTTGAATCATTTAAAGTGGTTCGAAAATAATAATTAAATAATCAATGTTTATATGTAAAAGTATGTCATTTGAAAAATCAAAATAGGTGCTCAAAAACTCTAAAAACATGGTATCTTTATTTTGTATCCTACTAGTTTTGATATAAATAATTATTGAACAGAATAAATCTAAATTTAAAATTTCTAAAGATGTTTTTGAATCAAGAACATGAAAGGTTTTGCTTCTCTTAGGAGCAGCATAGATTTATTCATATATTATATTCGTAGTGAGATTTGAATGTAATGCACGATCAATTAAAGGAGATCACATTGGACGGTTTGGATCAGTTGTTTCAAATTTTCTTATTTGGAATTTGAACGTGATGCCAAATCTAATCTTGACTTCGAAGTGCGTCATAGCATATATATATATAGATATATATATATATATATTTATATTTATATAATTTATAACACTTTATATATATACATATATATAAGTTCTGTAACAAATATAACTATTACTAGTTATGCACGATCAATTAACAGACAAAAAAAAAAATGGAAAATAAATATTCCAACATGCATGCTCATTACGAAGTACAAATTCCGGTCACCAATCATGTTAGACAAATTTGAGATGAGCCCTTGTCAGAATGTTGCTTAATTATATCGTACCCTGATTGCAAAATACATAATAAAATTAGATTAAGCTAATTAAAAAGTTTGCCAATTTAAGATGCCACTTACCAGAAGGATTCTGTCGTGCCATTGCAAAAGGAACAAGTGCAACAGCAATCAACACAAGCAAGTACCTCGAAGCCATTAATAATTAGTAGTTCCCTCTCTTCCTATATATCTCTGAATTAATCTCGAAACTCTGGTGATGGTATAGGATCGAGCAGAACCAAGTGCGCTTATATAGGCATGGAAATGGAGGTATGCTGTGACGCAGGAACAAATTCGAAAGAGATTCTGAACAGTTAGGTGAATAATTATGAACAGGAGATGGAATTCTGCAGTTTAGTAATTTCCTTGGCTCCATTGACATGTGAAATTGTTTATCTAACCACAGCCACTCAGAAGGAAATCAAGATTTCTTGCGGTTATTAGCCCCCACTTGCATTCCATAAACACCACATTGAATTCAGCACATGATATATTGTACAATCGCATACCTACTTTTTACGATTTAATTGTTTTTATGACTGAGGGCTTGTTTGCTATGATCTTGGTGAAAAAAAACTGTCGTCAACAACACACACACAAGTTGACATTTCTAATATGTATGATTCGTTTTTTTTTTTTATTATTCGCTGCTCCACACCACAATTTACAATTTCTCATTGATTAAAAATTTAGAGAAAATTTCCTAAATAATAAAAAAGGTTTTCTTTATGGTGACAATTTACTTTTTCCACTATAACAGAAATTGACTATTATAGCCGACTTATAAAGTCTATTAAAGTGGACAAATGATCGGTATAACATGGGGCTGCTAAAGGTATAGAGGATTCGCTATAATAGATTTATCCACTGTACAAAGAAGCCGCTATAATAAAGATCTATTATAATGGATCTCAGTTAAAGGCCGCTATAATAGAGCACGCTATTATAGCAGTGTTGCTACCAATGCCGCTATAATAGACTCCTATTATAGCAGCATTTAACTGTAGTTCGCTATAATAGTATTTAAATAATATTAAACGCTTTAGGTATGTTACAGCGGTGTTTTAATAAAGTCCGCTATAACCTTAATGATTTTTTTTTTAAAAAGAGCTGATTTTCTATGGCCAACTTTCAATTGCTAGCCATACAATTGGTACCAATACAAATATACTAATCGCAAAACGATAAATTTGTCTTCGTGTCCATCAACAATTCAGCGGACACGACATCCTCACCCTTGTTACCACATCTTATTTATATGTTAACTGATAATATATAAATAAATTAGTAATAGTTATATTTGTTACAAAATTTATATATTTACATATATAAATGATAAATAAAGTGCTTTGACAATTATTTGTGTTGTTTTTTCATTAACAAATAAATTATAGTTATGAATAAATATAAATTTGAGTTTGACGCTTTAATTGAATAAACAGACATGACTAGTGGACTATGAATGTTTTATTAGCGTGTGTTTAAAACATGAATGTACGAAGACTATGATGAGAACTTCAACAGGACAAGAACATTTTCTAGACGTTGTCTATCTTTTCTTAAAAAAGAAAACAAAAAATGTAGCGTATATACCTTTATAACTGATTGTAACTGATAATTAAAGTTTGATAAAAAAATTATTTACAGATCTTTCAAAAAAGCATGAAATGTATGAAACTCAAGGCCTCCCTATCAAGCCTCTGCCTCCTATAACACTTCCAGTTCCACTTCCTCCATTTCCACGTTGCATACCGAGAATACTACCCATTGATTCCCAAGGTGAAGATGTATATCAACCATCAGGACTGACAAAATTACCTTTTTGCCCTCCGCCACCGGCTGCCACACCACCAATCGTAGCACCTACATTTGCTCCAACTCCAGCTCCGACCCCAGCTCGGACTCCAGCTCCGACTCCGGCTCCTTTTCTAACTCCTACTCCAGCTCCTACTCCGGCTTCGACGCCCGCTCCAGTTCTAGCACCAGCTCCGGCTATTGCTCCTTAATTAGTAATATCAACATTGTGATCAGTTAAATAATTCGGTGAATGTTCCGAACAGTTATAATATTCGTCGATCACATAGGAAATAATTTGAGCTCGAAAGTGTTATGGTTGTCGTTGCATTTTATAAATAAAAGATTATTAATTCAGTGGTCCACAGGGTTATAAAACTCGAATTTGAAATCGGAATAGAATGTTTGATTGCCGATTCAGATTCGGATGAATTGGCAAAATCGAAAGAATCGGATCGATTACTCGGATTTTTTTTGACAGAATCCTTGCTGTGTAGCAAAAATAGAAAAAGTTGGTAAAAAGAATTTGTAAAAAATATATATCTTGTTAATTAAGACAATATTATACTCACATAATTTACTAATATGTAAATAATTACAAACATTACAAACATAATACATTTTTATTGTGAGAAGATATGAGCTGGCTGAATCATCTCATTGGATTATTATTTTCTGGACCAATTAAATGCATGTTTTTATGTGCTTTTAATAATTAAAGCACATTAATACAAACCAAAATTTTGAGGATGCAATGGTTATTTGATAGATGCATATTTTACATCCTTAAAATTTAGGAAAAATAAAGAAAACTATGGTGCAAATTTCATGCAAAATCTCCAACGTTTGACCTCCCGAACAATTTAAAATCGATTGACACATATTTAAAATTCGGGTAAATGGATATATCCACTCACTAGAAAAATGGAGAGGAATCAACGCATTGTTAGGGAGAAAAGTCACTCGGCAATCTAACTTAAAATCAGATGAGCCATTTGATTTGTCTAGACCTAGCTCATGGTATCGATACATTGCATCTGGATCAAAGATCTCTCTAGATTTCCATAGACCATGTGTATCCAGCAGACAAGAAATAAAAAGGACCAAAAACACCGCTATTGATCCCTCTACAGAGAATGAACTTGGCTCATCTTGGGTGCACCTAGCTAGTGAATCCCAACATCTGATGGTGTTCAAACTCCCGGCCTAAACGATTAAGAAAAGAAGGAAAAAAAGGGCAAATAGGCATCTCTGGCGGCGAAGCAATTATCTCTCATGTCTTTCGATTTCTCCTTCTTTTCTCTTTTTCATGTTCTTGAGAAAACATAGCAATGGTGACGCCGCCTCCATTGCTGATTTAACACTTGACTCGGCTAACTCGGCAGTCTCGGCAGAAAAACTCGACTGACTCGGCCGATTCTTCACTACTCATCTGAGTTTTTCCCAAAAACTCACATGACACAAGAATCGGGTAAAACTCGCTCCGAACATGGTTGATTCCGAGTTGACTCGACTGACTCGGCTCGAAATCGGCCAAGTTTCAGAACCATGGTGGTGCAGATGTTTTTTAATTGTTTGTATCCATGAAAAAATTTAATCTCTATACTTTCAGGTGAGAAACTAATCTCTCTCTTTAACTTGAAATACTTAACTTTTATCAAATGCTTTGATAGATGTAATCAACCATTTTACTATTGGGTTTTCACCTATCAGTCGTGCTTCACTTGCAAAAGTATTGTAAAATAATTTTGATTAGCTCACAATGTCATGTTATACTAGAATAGTAAAATACTTTAAAGATGTGTACATATCATAATTGATACTCTTATTTGATTGACATAAGGTAGTGTTTTATACTTATTTTGATTATCTCATCATTTTACAACTTGTGGGGTTTAGACGAAGAACCGACAATTGAAGCTTATTCTACATTAATTTAACTATTCTCAATTATTTTCAACTATCAAATTTGTAAACGCTCTACCTACCAAACAACTCAAGTATTCTTCTAACTATTACACTATTGTAGGAACTAACAAAAAAAAAATTACCTCCTAAAAGAAGAGAGGCCAGACAGCGCGGCTAGAGGAGAAAAACACAACAACACTCATCGGCGAGAGGAGAAAAACACGAGACTAGTGGTGGACATTGATCTGACGGAAAAGTACATACAAAAAACATATAAATAAGTAACAATATAACTACATAGAATTGCTCGCAAGGTGTTTGTGAAGCTTTCTAAACAAGTCGTGTATTATTATCTAGAGTTGGTTTCATTTGCACTTATTTTCTGATCAGCGAGAGAGAAAATACCAGTGGTTGTATGTTTTCTATGTACTTTAAAGAGTCCTTAAATTACAAAACTCACAGAAATATAAACAAGTTAGTACGATATTTGACATAGGTGAAGAATGATGAAAATCCAACAATAGAAATTAAAAAGTTTACTTTCATCCTAAAGAGCTCATGTGTTTCACCCTAAAGAAGATGTTATTTAATCTATTTTCACATAGATAGCAAATTCATCTTCATTCGTATATGCTTTTGTTCATTTATGGTCCTTAGAAACAAAAGATTTACAATAATACAAAATGCGTGATAACCTACTAGGGTGTTTCCGAAGAAATTATTCCACTCTTCTAGCGGGACAAATAGTGCCACCAAATAAAGCAGGTATTTCAAGGGAAAGAACCTAACAGGAGAGGCCGATCATGTATCGAAATAAATAGGTACTAGCTAAAGGCCTTAAAGGAACAAAAGTCTTCATCTTTGAAGAATAATCATCTATCTAAGTGAAAAATAGGTTAATTAGTTATTCTTTTGGTTGAAACAGATGAGCTCTTTAGGGTGAAATCAAACATTCTAAACTTTCTCGTTGGATTTTCACCATATTTCACCTACATCAAGTATTATACTAACTTATTTGTTTTTCTGTGTGTTGTAATTTAAGGACCTTTTAAATTACATAAATAGCATACGGGCCACTGGTGTTTTGTCTCTAACTGATCAAAAAATTAGTGCAAATGAAATCAACCCTAGAGATGAATGCACGATTTGTCTAGAAAACTTTACAAACACCTTGCGAGCAATTCTATGAAATCAACCCTAAACCCAACAAAAATTTGTTCATAACAGAAAAAATAATTCGCTACAAAAAAAGAAACCACCTTAAAGAAGAGGAATGAGGAGAACAACCTAGCGGTTTGAAAGCACCGATAAGGAGAGAAAAAAATGAGAAGTGGGGTGTCGTGGGAGAAGAGGAAGGAGGAAGAGGCTACCAAGAGAGAAGACGAAGGAGGAAGAGGCAGCCAGGCAGTGATGGATTTGACTAGGGGGATAAAGAGAGTAGAGATAGGACGTGGTGGATTCGATTAGGGTGGATTCGGCGAGGGAGAAGAGGAAAGAGGAAGATGAAAAAGGAATAGAGGGGGAAGGAAAATGTGGCCCGGGGAGAAAAGAAAGAGAGTAGAGAAGCGATGCTTTTTATTCTTAGTATTAGGGCAAGGCAATAGTTATTCAAAAAAACAATTGGTTATGTAGATATTATGAAAAATAAAAAATTCCGAAAAGATAAGCAACAGTTTTTTCAGCCAGCAAAACCCAAAAAAAACTATTCTGTTCAAGTATTGTTGCGGACGCAATTGATCCTGTCAATTCAAGTATTGTTGCACCCTCAACGGAATAATAATTTAAGTGTATTGTGGCCACAAAATAGGGACATCTGGGCCGCAATTGAGTACATGTCAGTTCAATTCTTCTATGTGTTGGGATAACTCAAGTTGGTTGCGGCCGCAACATAGTCGAGAAATTATTTGTTTCGAATTTTAAGTCCTAAATTGTTGCATATGCTTACTATTTCAACTTTATTTGTACAAATAATTATTTTAAACATTAACAATCAAATCATGAATAATCTCATGAAATCACATTAATGGAATATCATATATTACTTCTCGTAATATTAGTGATAGTATGTGATATATTAATCATATAACACGTAGTCCAAATTTTATTTATTTGAATTGACATCTCAATTCCAACATGAATTTGAGGGTTACTTGGGATAGACTAAATGATGTCTTGTGATGGTTGTGTTACGGGGGTGACGACCTTGTTGTGGGCTTTTGTTTAGGGATTGTAATGTGCAAAAATTCGTGATTGATCGAGTGTTAAGGGATGTGACAAAGGGGTTCAGGATTGATCGTGTTTGCTGGGAGAGATGAGTGTGTTTGGCAATTAGTTTGTTGTCGTATGCAAAGTGAGGCAGAGTGCAAGAAGAAGCGTGATTCAAGGATTGTGCCATAGAGGTATAACCCGAGCGATCTTGGGGCAGGTTTTGCTTGAGTTTGGGGGCGATGTCTGGCTAAGCAATGACGATGACAGTTGGTAGAGATGCAATATGCCATGCTGGCTAATATGAGATATGTCGATATAAAATTAGAAGAAAAAATGATTTTGGCAAAAAAAACACTGCATAAGATTTTATTGGATGTAGTTATTTTCTTATTTTAGCAACACAATTGTGCAACAACACCACTCATGTAGCATGAATTATGCAACTTTTCAATTTTTTTTATAAATGTTAAAACATAAAATGCAACACTAGATTGCATGACCAAATTGATACTGCAAAAGAAACACCATAAATCTTCCCTCCAATTTGTTCCTATTTTGACGCATAATTTTCACTCCATCTTTCAATCCATTTTCAATTACCGCATTTTTTGTAATATTTTCAGAATTTGTCACATTCACCGTTTACTCTTTATATTCTAATTAGGTTCTAAAAATTAGTTTGTAAAAGTGTTAAGAGTTATTTTAATGTAGAAGCAAAGCTTAAGGGTTAGAGTCATCATAAAGAATCACTACTACAGAATGTAGTTTTAATAGCGGCTGAAAATATAATTTAATAGCGAGTTAAGGGGTTATTAAAAGGGGGTTTGTATAAAGTTGTACCACCCGCTATTAATTCTATTTTTTTAATAACGGAACCTCTGCCAATTACATTATTAAAATCAGCATTTAATAATGAACCTGGAGACTCCTCTACTATTAATTCTCCCTTTTAATAGCGAATCCAGTGACATATCCGCTATTAAAAGGGAGAATTAATAACGAACCCCTGCAGGGGTTCGCTATTAAAGATTAGCAAAAATTAAAAAAAAATTGACAGTTGTTCAGTGACAGCTGTCAGATTGTGTCAGATTTGAATTATCCATTTTAATAAGAACTTAATTCTTAACAAAATTTTAAAAAATAGCTGACGACTGTTTGAACCGAATTTCAAATAAAAAAAGTTAAAAATTTCAAAACCTCAAAAAAGATGTGAAAATAGTGCAATGAAAAAACTCCAAATTGAAAACAATTGAAAATAATGCAATGAAAAAACTAATTGAACTAAAAAATTCAAAAAATGAACAAATTAATTTAACTCTTAAAAATTTCAGAGTGATAGAGATTGAGAAAAAAATATTGAATTGAATTTTTTTTGTTTGTATATTGTAAAATTGAGAGATGAAGCGAAAAAATTAAGAGATAATGAAGAGTGAAATATATAAGAGAGAGCAATGAAATAAAGAGAATGAGAGCTGAGAATCCGTCGGATTTTTCTGAGTGATTTTTTAGTGTCGGATTGGTTAGAACGGACGCTGCAGATTGTAAGGACTATGAGCAATCCTTGGGATTCTTTTTAATAGCGGATCGCCCTAGAAGCCACTATTAGAACTATACCTTTAATACCGGATCCGAGAGATGAGAATCCGTCGGATTTTTCTGAGTGATTTTTTAGTGTCGGATTGATTAGAACGGACGCTGCAGATTGTAAGGACTATGAGCAATCCTTGGGATTCTTTTTAATAGAGGACCCTCCTAGAAGCTGCTATTAGAACTATACCTTTAATACCGGATTCGTCGCACCTCTGCTATTAAATGTGACCCTTTAATAGCGGACCCGTCGCACTGTCGCTATTAAAAGTTTAAATAGTGGATCCAAGACCCAATTCGATATAATAAAGGTGTTTTTAATAGGGAATTGATCTATATCCGCTATAAAATCTTTTTATACCGAAATGCATGCAAGGGTGCTATTAAAAGAGAGCTATTAAAGCCCATTTCTGTAGTAGTGAACTTATATATTGATATAACTATTTTGTAAAAATAATTAGTTTTTTTCTTGCATAATAAAATCATCTCTAGTTTATTAATGTTTTCAGATTAATTGATCTAGATGTTGTATTGCAGTTCATAATTTTAAAAATTGAACTAAGGAATATAGTCAAGAGTGACCAATCTACACCGTTAAACATTATAAACATTATATATTTTCTGTCGTTAGGAGGAAGATTGAATATGTTAAACTCAGTTCTCACTGCAGTTCCTTTGTATTGGCTCTTACTTTATAGATTGCCAGTTAACATTAGAATAAGGATAGATAGAATTAGAAGGAAATTCCTTTGGTTTGGAGGTAATACCACAAGGAAAAAATGACATTAGTTGCATGGTCAACAGTGTGCAAAAGTAAAGATCAAGGTGGTTTAGGAGTATTAGACTTAGATTTAATTAATAAAGCACTATTAGCTAAGTGGTGGTATAGATATCATGATTCATCAGTTCAAGGGCTATGGAAAGATATTATTGATTCCAAGTATAAAAATAGATCTAGTTCTAGTTATTTTTTCCCCTTTTTGGAAAAGCATAAACTCATTTAATCATATGATGTCTACTAGTGTTAATAAAAAGCTAGGAGATGGCAATAATATTGCCTTTTGGACGGCAAGATGGAAAGGAGAGTTATCATTTTCTCTCCTCTTTCCTAATCTATTTCTTGCCTGTTCTAATCCTCATATACTAGTCAGTAAGATTTTTGCTAATAATAGAATCAATTTAAAATTCAATAGGCAGTTAGTAGGCATTCTAGAACAAGAATAGATCAAATTAAAGGCAATCATTCAAGATGTTAGTATTGTTCCATCAAAAAAAGATTCAATAATCTGGAGATGGGACTGTTCTGAAAAATTTTCAGTTCATGCTATGTATCAGTGGTTAGAATTTGGAGGATATAAAAATCCTTTTTTTGATATAATCTGGAAGTCTAAGCTACCTCTTAAAATTAAGGTTTTTATGTGGTTAGTTAGAAGAAAGAGATTATTTACTAAAGAATATTTAAAGAAAAAAGGATGGGAGGGTAGTACTAATTGTGTTTTCTGTAATCAATCAGAAAATATTGATCATCTCTTTGTTAGTTGCTCTTTTGTTAATGAAATATGGCAATGGATATGAAGACATAATAACTTTGAATTTTTTGGTAACTTGTTAGAGGATTTATGGAAGATAGATGCTATGAAACCTCTTAAAGAAGCATTACTGGTTGAATTAGTGAGAGGGGCAGTTATATGGACAGTCTGGTTGGAAAGAAATAAGAGGTGCTTTACGGAAAAAAAAAACCTAGGAATCTTAGAAGTTTAGTGTCTCAAATAATTAGCATTTTAAACTAGATGAGGGTTCCAATGCCTACTCTTCTTGTGCCTCATCATGCCCATTAACTTAAAAAATTAATTAATTAATTTTTTAAGACTTTAAATATCAAAACTAATTGATTGAATATTTTATATATGTCATAATACACGTGTATAAAAAAATATTGAAACATTTTAGTTTAATTTCATTGGTCATCTAGAGCTAACAAAATCAACGGTTCAAATCCAATAATTTTGAACCGTTGATTTTGTTAGCTCTAGATGACCAATGAAATTAAAGTAAAATGTTACAATATTTTTTATACACGTGTATTATGACATATATGAAATATTCAAATCAATTAGTTTTGATATTTAAAGTCTTAAAAAATTAATTAATTAATTTTTTAAGTTAATGGGCATGATGAGGCACAAGAAGAATAGTCATTTGATCCCTTCTCTTTAAACTATTGGTGTAAGCATAACTCTGATTCTTCATTTCTTAAACTGAATTTAATCTTACCTGAGGATATTCAAGATTTGAGAGAACCTACCATAGGCAGAGAAAGCCTGACGGAGACAATGGACCTGATGGGTTCTCTCAGAGGGCCTTTGTCTCAATCAGGTCTCCTGCAGATTGAAGATATATGATTCCTGAATTGTTTTGATTGTCTCATTTTGAAACTTGTCTTGATTGTCTCGTTATACTTTGGGTATTGTTGTTGTTTTTTTGATAAACAGTTTGTCTGTCTGTATTTTGGATTTAGTCTCTTTAAGTTCTGTTGATAGATGGTGGATTGAAGATGGTGAAGGCTGTCTCAGTGAGAAGATCTAAGATGTTGTAATAGAGTAGCAATATATTTTCCAGATATCTAAGACCTATATGTTCGGACGTCTGTTTCAATGAAACAGACAGGTTTTCCCTGCTTTTTTTCAAAAAAAAACATTATATAAATTATCCAAAAACAAAGTTTCATCAAATTTAAAAAATATTTGATTCAATATCATGTAAACTACATTTTTGCAACAATGAGAAATCAGGAATACAAACTATGATTGATTAATTGATAAGTTCAAACATTTGATCGGACTATATAAGTGTGATAATATATTTATGAAATACTTGCAGATTAAAACTTGTTTGCTTTTATAATAATCATACCGTTAATTACTTTTTTTTTCATTACATCCCTGTCATCACTACCTTATTAAGAGGAAATGGGCTCTTGTCACTTCAAAACACTAAAATTAACAAATTATCATCCTATAATTCTTTCTTTGTTTATTGCCATTTCAAAATGCAATTATTTTTTTTTTGCCCCAATTATCTAATTATCATTTTTATCTGAAATAAAAATCATCAAAATTAAAACTTATGACTACTTCGAGTTTGAGTTCGACTCCTGTTAGATTCATCTCTTCCAATTTCATCTCTCCCATCATCGTCCCTAGCATTAGGACCAAGTAGGGCTGGCCAAATAGCTCACAACTCGTGACTCGCTCGAAACTCGCTCAGATTCAACTCGAGTCACTTGTAGCTCGAGCAGCCCGACTCGATTAACAACTCGAGTTGATCTCGAGTTGGCCTCCGCTCGCTCGAAACTCGCTCATAGAATAATGAATTGGGCTTTATGCCTTTACCCTGCCATCAGCCATAATTGGAGGCCACAAGCCCATATTAATTCTCACATTATTTAAAGCCCATAACCCTTTAACTAGAAAGAATACTTTCTGCCTATAGCTGCATAATCGGATTTGGACTTTGGTATATCACATATGCAGAAACAATACGCGTATCCATTCTCTAAACCTAATCTTTCTCCCCCATACTCCAGCCGCCTCAGAAAAATCTCGATTCGATTCAACAGACACTGCCTGAGTACTGACCAGTCAGCGAGACGGCGAATCACAAGTGACGCAAACACGATTCCAGATCCAATCAGGCAGTGTCGACGTGTCGCAGTGTCCTTTTCTACCTTGACGACCTCTCCTCTCCACCAAGGCACCACTGAGTACTGACCAGTGGTACACTGGTACTGAGTACTGACCAGTAGTCCAGTACTGATGTGGAACTCGAGTTGTCAAAACGAGTCACCGAGTTGACTCGAGTAAAATTGAGTTGAACTCGAGTTGATATTTCAGCTCGGAACAAGCTGCATGTTCGAGTCAACTCGGCTCGATTAAATTTTGCTCGAGTTCGAACATAAGTTAGCTCGAGCTAACTCGACTCGATGAACAGGCCTAGAACCAAGCTTAAGCTCCCTAAGCAAAAATTCGCAAATGTCTGTTTTGCCCTCCCCGTTTGTTCCCTTCCCTGCTTGTCTAATCTCTGATATGCATGAACACCGAGAATATTAGAAATGATTGAATGTGACACCTGTAAATATGTGTCGGCTTCTGCAAATTCATGTACATCAATGTGCTTGTGGATGTATCAAAACACTGTACGACAATATTGCAGAATTTTTTTTTTGTTTGATTCTAAAAAAATAAGAATTACATTCCTGATTCTGTTTTCAAACATTTGACCGTCATGATTTTATTTTTCTGCATTCAGCGTTAAGATTAAACGCATACGTTCACGCTGAAAAACAAACGACAAAAATGATTAAGTATGATGCAAAATTTCAAATTTGCGTTCACGTCTAAACGCCGCGTCTAAACGCTACGTTCAGACAACGTTGTGAACGACACGTCTGGATGCACGTTCAGACGCTACGTTCGTACGTGAACGCAGATTTCAAAAGTACTTGGTATTTTTTTGCTTCGTAAACTCGGGTGATCTCTATTTCTGAACGCGTGCATTCAGAAAACACATCTGAAAGCTGAACGCAGAAAAATAGAGCCACCACTGTCAAATGTTTGAAAGTAAAGTCACGACTGTAATTCTTATTGCTTTGAGGGTCAGACAGAAAAAAAATTCAATATTGCAGAAGTGAAATCCGTGTGCATGTTTCTGTGTTTGTGCCTGAATGAAATTCATGACTGCATGCCTAATCATAAATTAATTGTTTGGCTTAGGATGTTGGGGCAGTTTACAGGGATAAATTGATATGTTGGCATGATAAACATTATAATATGGAAGCACTCGCGAGGTCCAGACGACGGAGTCAAAATCGTGAATGTTGGGGCAATTTACAGGGATAAATTGATATGTTGCCGTTGATAAACACTAGAAAAGACACGTGACTCCGTCGCTATTAATTTTTTTCTGTTTAAAAAAACAGATTCGTCATTATTTATGTATTTTCTGTAAAAAAAATTCTGAAACAAAAATTTTCAAAAAAATAATTTGAATAGTGAAAACACTGTTCACTTGAACAGCAAAAATATTGTTCCTTGACACTATAAATTATACAGTGCCAAGCCATGAGAATATGAGACAATGACATATTGTAGATTACGAGAACTGCTCTTAGCCTAGTGGCAAAAGAGCAACGGGCTCCAAGTAGAGGTTCCGGGTTCGAAATCCAGTGAAAGTCAAAAGCCACTGAGGAACTCTAAATCACTTTGAATAATATTTGAGGACAAAGACCACTCATCTATTTCTCAAAAAAAAAAACATATTGTAGATTACAATATGTGCCAGATGATAGAGTTAGGCTTCGTCGAGTCGAGCATGAGCTAGTCGAACTCAAAGTTCTGAGCAGGAGTCGAGCATGAGGTGAGTATTTGAGTCTGATTTCAATCAGATTCGAATTTGTTTTGCTGAAATTAAACATGGGCAATTTTGTCATAAGTTTTAATTTTGATTGTTTTATTTCAGAATAGGTGAAAAATTGAAAATTGGAACAAAAAACAAAATAATTGCACTTCCGGCCTAATTTACATGGAATTTGTTTATATTGGTATTAGAACTTTCTCATTTTGTTGTTATTTTGTATTTATTAATGGAGACATTTAAATTGTGGGTTCATTGCAGAACCTATTGTGTCTTCATTCTACATTGAAGTTTCATTTAGGGGTTAAGTGTGATATATATGAAGAGCTAGCTGTGAATTTAAATATGCATCAAATTTCTTTTGTTTATTTTATGAATTTGGTATTCAACTTCTATTACTGTTCATGAAAGAAGCTTTGGGAAACCCTGAAAAGAGCAAGGATACTATCGAAGTAGTTCATTTATCTTACAATCAATGCTTCTACTTTCACAAGATAATGGATTAAGGTTTTGTGTCTAACCATTACTATCAAGGTACTTTCTGTGTATGTTTCTCTTTGCATGAAATGTGTATTTTTTTAATATGCAATGTCATTATGTTGGTTAGTTTGGTGGTACCGACTACTTATGTGAGTACCAAAGATTTGCCTTGTGCTGGCCTGAGGGATGTGCTGACTGCTTTCAGTGTCAAGTGAGAAGCAAATAATGAAAAGTGAGGTATAGAAAAAAATTTAGTGTTAATTATTCAATTGTGTTTGTAATGTTTTTTGTTTGTTTGCTTTTTCTGTGTCACTGACAGATTCTGATTATAGGTTTTGAAATTTGATAGTAACTGTAGCATAAGACATTTTCAGCATATGGTTGCACATTTTGACAATAGCAATAACTTTAGATGCCAGTAGGTAATTAAGGGTTATTTTAAGTAATATTTATATTAATCAAGTAATAGAGGTAAAGTAGAAATTGAAACATAGTAATGATTTTTATAATTTATCACTGAATGTTTCTTTCCTTTGTTTTTTTCAGATTAAGAACCTTCCAAAGAGTGCGGCTAATTTATTGATTATGTTTGTCAGACTCGTACAGAACTTGCTCATGTAAACTTTGTTGCATTGTACAATCTAATTTTTTACATATCATATTTAAGGTTTCTTTCTAAATTCTTGTGCTTGCAGCCTTATGAAACATGTGCATACTAATTCTGATCATGATAACTATATACTAATCCAGGAGGAAATTTAATGCATTATGATTAACAATTGGAATGAGCATTATCGTTTCAGAGCCTCAGAGGCAAATCTTTATCAGCATAGATTATGGGAACCCGAACAAGGTACATGCAAAATATGATGTGCCAAAGAGAGAGCGTCATTAATATTGTCTTCAATCCAACATTGTTTTGTTTTATTTTTGTTTATTTAGAAATTAGAGACAATTTATGTTCACAGATGTTGATGATAACATCAAACAGGATCTTTTGAGTCATTCAATACTGCCGGTACCAGCAAATGCGTGAAAGCAGCCTCTTGATGAGGCAACATTATCATTATGTTGTTATATGGATTTTTAGGTCTTGCAAGGAAAATTCAAAAATAATATTGAACTACTTTTACGGCATTACATTGAAATCTGAAAAAGTTAAATAGCAAATAATTTAGTTTTGAAATAACTCAAGACAATAGGTGTTGCTATCTTGCAACAGAATTTTCTATCTTCACTCACATAATAAATTCATTTTGCTAAAGCATCTTGATAGATTACTTATAACATGTGAGTCAAACTTGCTAGAAAATTGAGTTAGATTTATGTGAACTTTGTGCAACACTTTCGGGTTTTGCTAAAGACCTCTTTTAACATAGATGTACTAAAGACATCGTGTCCAAACTCAAGGAAAATCCGCTTCAAGATCGTCAGGATTATATCTATGTCGCACAATTTCCAAATCATGCTTCGTCGGATTTTGATATGACTCAGCTTGTATGGATTATGAAGGAAATTTATAACAAGCACTTGCTACGTGAAAAAAGAAAACACAATTTAATTTATGTTGCATATAACAAACCCAAACACCAAAAAACAATGCATATATAGCTAAACTCAAACACACAAAATTAAGCAGCAGAACCTCATGTGCAAGAAAATTAACAGAATTCAGGAAATATTGAATGGATCATTAATCTGGTTCAATCAGTAACATGTTCTCTTGTGGACAGAGAAAACCATGCTGTTGCGGCAGCAGGGGTGGCGGTGTCGACTGCTGCCCGGGTGTATTATGAGCTTCATACATGGATATCTGGGCTCTAGTCTGCACCAACTCACACTGGATGGCAGCTATTTCCTGTTGAATGCGGAGCACGACTCCTGTGCTACCGTAGACCGGGTCCTTCACTCGCCAGTACGCCTCCGTGGAAAGCGAGTCGGCTGCCTGGGCCCGCTCCTGTACCGGGAGTATCTGCATGCCATATATACATGTAAAAGACAGGACTTGTTGCAGTCCAATAAAATTTCGAGGTTTTTTCCGTTGTACATTGTAATAAACTTTTTTCTTTGTTTTTAATGAAAATTTCAGAAGTAGACTAAGTCTTCCCTCAAAAAAAAAAATTCGAGGTTTTTAATTATTTGAACATACTGGTGAACTTAACACTTGAAATAGCAGACAAGAAATTAAATAACTAATAACTAGTCCATTGTTGTTATTATTAATTAATTATTTGATAAATTAAGTTGTATTAAATTGAGTTTCTAAGAAGGAAAAATAAAAAGAGTAAAGAAAAATGAAAGAATTTATAACAACGAAGAAAAAATAATTGTTGAACAATTCTAAGACATTTTGGTTCAGTGGACTAAGAAATTGTTCTAAACAAGTAAACAACTATCAAACGGCTCCCTTCTTTATCGAATAGAAATGAACTCGTGGCAAAATAAATATTACAATCAGAGACTGAGATCAATCGAAACAATAATTAATTAAAAGTAATTTACTGATCAAGGTCTGAAATTAATCCAGAAATAACTAATTAATTAATCATTTACAATCTCAACATGAAATTTTCAATTTTGCTCAGACAAATTATATATTACCCTTTAGTTATATCTACTATCATTAATTGTCCCTGCACAAACAATTGTAAACTAGAATATTCACCTTTAACATCCTAGCAACATTCCCTGCTCCAAAGATTTTGTGAACACATTCAAATCTCTCAGGATGTGTTGCTGGAAAATATGGAGCTAAAACGCAATCTTCAGCACATCTCCTCCGGAGGTGTTTGCAAGCTGCACATCTCTTGCTGTAACTGCCTTCAACTGAGATCGAGCTGAACATGACTTGGTAATAATATATCTGTTTTATCTTGAGAGATTTTGGTGATCCAATCGAGAGATTTGATGGAGATTTTGAGAATCTTAATCATACATGTGAGATTTTTGTTTATATGCTTTTCTGAGAAGAGAGGAGTGGTTTTACAAGGAAATTGATCAACGGCTAATAGCCGTTTGCAATTCGAATTGTTGCCCCGTATGATTTTCTCAAATACAACATTCCTTTCTTGATTAATTTAAGCATAAAGAGGCAGGATGTTGCGTGGTTAATCCGAAATGGAGATCTCCATTCGTTTTGGCGTATCATCCAAAACTAAATAGAAGTAATCAGAAATCATATTATAAATAATATTATATATTCAGATAAGAATTAAACGTCGTTTTGCTTGACATAAATCAATTCGTTTGCACGACAATTACTTTGTACTCCTCATGTACCAAATAACGCGACTAGATTGCAGTTCTATATATTAATTTGTTAATATAATTTGTATGAGACAATATTTAACTTCAAAAAATGGAAACGCTGTCAAGTAAAAGAAAAAAGAAAAAAAAAATACAATCACTAAGCATCACTTGTAATAACTGGAAAACCAATATAACTTGACAGTACTCAGTACATACAACTACAATAATTTTACATTAGCACTCAAAATCTTTGGCTTGAAATCATATGCATCCTCTAATTTGATCTTTTTTGCATAAAAAATATACATGAGTAAGCAAGATAGCTCTTCTTGGAAACATAAGTCGAGACAAAATCCGAAATCTCACATGGCGGGTAGAAACCACTCCTCTCTTCTCAGAAAAGCATATAAACAAACGCTACAAAAGCAATTCTTTGACAACAAAATCAAAGAATATATTTAACAGTTTGGATAGCAAGATAGCTCTTCTTGGAAACGCAGATGGAATCAGATCTTGTGTTGCGCGGGATGATGTAGCGCAGCATCTGGACCGTTCGATTTTCACTAATTGCATCAAGATTCGTGCCAAAATATAAAAATCCTTTAATTTTCATCATGACGATTGATCGCGAAATTAACGATCGATCCGAACCGTCCATCTGTTGTAGTGCGCTACTGCACTGCAGCAGATTCGGATCCTGCTCAGATGAGCCAGCACAAAAACTCAGCTCCCTCAGTCAATTGCGTTGCAGTGTTGTACAGTGTCAGTTGATACTGTGCTGTGTATTTTTTTTGACTAACCATTCCATCAGATACGAATCTCCATGTAAATGGAAACATTGTTTACCTATATATATATTCAAGGCCCAAAGCCCCAAACAATGATTATAAGTCCATATTTTAAAAAAATGGCAGGTGGCACCAGTACACTTTCCAAACCCCAAGAAAAAAAAATGAAGTTTTAAGTACCATTGTGTTTCTCTCAAATAAAAAGTACCATTGTGTAAGTGTTGGGAAAAGCTTCTTTCGATCGACTAAACCCCTGATGCCACCAAGAGTGGTCCACTTCTAAAAAAAAACTTTACATCAGATCCTGTCATAACGACCGTTTTTAAATGAAATGTTTAATATCGGACTCTAATTGGCGTTCGGTTTAAAAGATTCAATTCGAAATTTAACACCGATGTAAAAGATCCAATTTATATTAATGTGGTCCGCTTCTTTTTGGTCAGGCCGGTGTAAACTATTTTTCAATTTTTTTAAAAAATTATCTAAAATCTTATAATTTTTTCAAAAAATGATCTAGATTATAATTTTAGAAATAATCTAAAATTTTAGAATTTGTTCTAAAATAGCCCAATGTTATTTATTTAAATTTCAAATTCAAAATTAATTGCGCATGTATATTTAAGATTCAAATTCCACATATATATTTTAGAATCCAAATTTCTCTTGTTTCGTGGAGTTATTATTTTTCTTGATTCATGTTCCAAATTTTCTAAGAAATTGAACTTTTCAGATGAGAGAAAAAGAAATAAATCAAAAGACAAACGAATTTTTTTTTTCAAGTAGCTAGCAAATATTTTTTGTTCAGAGAAGATATCAGATGTGAGAAACGAGAAATGAGAGAATGGATGAATTATATAGAGAATCAAAGAGATGAAAATGAGAGAAATGGATGAACTATATAGAGAATCAAAGAGGTGATCCGTAGGATTTTTCTGAGTGATTTATGAGCGTTGGATCATTTTAGAATGGACGCTATGGATTAGAAGCAACAAGGACGATCCATGAGATATCTTTTAGAATCGGAGTGTATAAAGGATTCGGTTTAAAAGACCCCTTTAACACCAACCTGAACAGTGGTCCGATTTAAAAAACTTCTTTAACACCGGCCAGTCCAATAGTCCGATTTAAAAGAGCTCTTTAACACCGACTTGTACAGTGGTTCGGTTTAAAAGATCCATTTAACACCAGCCTGTGATATCTTATCATCTTTTAACATCCATGTTTCATTAAAGTTCGATGTTAAACCTATAGCCGATTTAAAAAAAAAGACTATTAAAATCTCTTTATACAGTAGTGTCATGGGATAACAGCTAGAAATCAACCCTAACTTCATGGCTCTCTTTACAAAATTACTTGAAATTTATTAACATTTTTATTAATTTATTGTGATAAATTACAAATCAATTAACATTTGCGAGACAAAAAAACGTACATGAAAAGCCGCAAAATAAATTCCTCGACCACAGGAATTGAATCATTAGAGGAGAACTTGGGGAAAACAAATTGGCATATGAAAAACATATATAAATATGTAGGAAAAAATCTTAATCTTTAATTGCATGATCAGTTCGTTATTAAAATTCACTTTTTAATAGCGGACAGTCAAAGATGTCGCTATTGAAGATTTTAATAGCGGATTTCTATTTCCATCCGCTATTAAAAGTCATCTTTAATAGTTTATTTGCTCTAAAGTCCGCTATAAATTCTTTTTATACCGAATTTCATACACTGCCGCTATTAAAAGAGGCTATTAAATCTCATTTCTGTTGTAGTGATCGTTAATATGTCACTTTGTCTCGAGTTATGAATTATCTCGAATCGAATCAGGTCGGATTCAGATAGAATCAGATCAGACGAGTTTTTCGAATCGGATAAAATACAGCAACCTCTACTTGTATTCCTGCCTATTGCACCTGATCTTCCAGTCTGCTCCCGTGACTGCAATATTTTACTCTCAAATGGGGACTAATTGTGTTTGTTTATATGACCTCATCCTTCATTTTCTCAACCAAATGGTGCAAGTGTGCAAGTGCTTGATAGAGAATTTGAGTTGATGCTTCCACACTCCACACAAATAAAGAAGCTTCAATTCTACCACCACCACTGCTGAAGTCAATTCAACCCCACTTGCCAACTATACAGGTTCTTCTGTGGTTTTATTCCTACAGCCATTTCTATATGCTGTGACAATTTGTGCATTTATCATCTGAGTTGCCACTATTTTTCAAGTTAAGGTGTCTAATTGATACAGTTCAAAACCATGCTTACAAAATAATACATCTCCTATATTTGCATTAAGTTATTCTCATGACAGCATATTTTCTCAGCTGTTAATATAGAAAATCCTAGTTTCAGAAATCCAAGGATATTAAGAAACCAATGTGGAATGTTAATTAAGATAAGTGCCTTGCAAGTGACCTCTGGATTATGAATAATACCCACTTGTTTATTCCAAATACAGAGAAGGAATGCTTTATGAGATTACCAACTTTTTAGGGGTATTCTTTCTTCTCTACTTCCAATTGGAGGTTCAAGTTACATGGCATCTTCTTTAACACTGTATAATTAATGAGAAAAACTATAAAAAGGAATTTGAATTAGACTCTTTTTTGGTACCCATGGTTTTTCAGTCTTGTTAAAGGTTATATCAAAATGATACCTACTTAAGTTGATTATAAATTTCATTAAATCTCACCAGATCCAATTCAACCTCTCCACTTTGAAGATCAGCTTAATTTTCCTAACCTAATTCTCACTTCTAATTTTGCTAACCTAATCCCCATTTGCATGTGCATCCTTGGATAAGCTGCTTAGTACATCTATCTACACACTCTAGTTGTTTATAATATTAAGAACGTTTAAATTTAATGCATAGCAAACAGAACAAGTTACTAGATTTTCCTTGTTGAGTGAGGGTACTTAACAGAGCGTTACTCACGCGGTATTTCGTCTTCGTATAAATAACTTTAAACTTCAAACAGTCAATCCAAACTGTTAAATGTATTCTTTGTATTCAAAACTATTATGACGTAAAAGTTGAATATTAATCTAACGAATTCTGGACCATCTAAAACTACTAATTTTGTACTTCTCTAAAAAATAGTAAAAAAATCTAAAAAATTATATAATTCGATCTCTAAGAAAATTTTATATAAAGATCACGTCAATTGTTTGAATCAATTATTTAAACGTCGAAGTGGAAGATACGAAAGTGAAATATTGCACAAGTGACGCTTTGTAAAATACCATAGCCTCATTCTTCCTTGTCTATCTTTTAAATCAGCCACTGCAACGATAACTCAATTTTAATAATAATGTACTATTTCTTATTTTTCCTTGTTATCTTCAAAAAAGAAATATAATTAAAACACTACATATACCCATAGTATTAACATAAGGGTGATTCTGGTGTAAATCCCAAATTAGTGTACATTCTATTTTATGGTACATCTCTAATCACAACCATTGAATTCACAAGGCCATTAAAGTCATTTTAGTATCATAAGCTATATTTGGTATAGATGAGTAGTTAATTTGGTAATAAAACTAATTGTACTCTAATTAGTCAATTATAATCTTTGAAGGAAATTTTGAGAAGTTCGTTAAATAATTCTAGATTAATATTTTTCTAAATTTAGAAATTTGCAGGGTGGAATATATCTCATTAATTACTATAATTCTCTTTCACATAAAGTTTCTGACGATTATTTAAATGTTTGCTTTTGATTTCTAACATTAATGAATCAATCTTGTTTCAAGTTTTTTTTTTTTACTAATGATAAAACATATATATGTTGCCTCTAGTTAGGACATATTACATGCATCACATAAAAGAAATGTATTTTGTAAATCATACTTAAAGGTGTAGTTAAATTAACTTAATTTGTAAATATATTTCAAATGCATAATTATGATGTTTTAAAAAATATGTATTTAGTAACTAACTTCACAATTTTATGATAGAAATTTTATTTTATTATATTTAAATTCAAAATTATTGTTTCAATTAAATCAATTAATCCTTTCATAAATGACAAACTATATTATTATTTCATTCTCCAACAAAAATTGATGCTGCGCAAAAAATGATATAATTTCATATAATCTGATCACCGCAAATTCAGTTTTGTACACATCCAAAATTAGTGCCTTGATATAAGAAAATCCATAAATGACCACCATGAACAATTTCCATAAACGACAGTACAACTCACCCGACGTTAAGAAAATTTGTTTGTATATTAGTGCATTAATTCATATTAAACTATTTCTATTTGTAGAATTTTCAGGAACCCAATATACCCCTGTTTAATGAAGTTATAAGAATACATAGAAATTCACTAAATCTCCTGTAATGTAATTACAGCCATGAAATGTATGTTAAAATTGCATGTATATGAATTTTAGATGCACACTAGAATTATTCTTAACATAATCTTCCAAAAGGAAAAAAAATTGCTTTCTTTAAGAACTATGTAGGGGTATTATTACACAGTAAAGGAGCATGTCTGTCACTAATTTTACATGACCCAAATTACAGTTAGATCCTAAATTTATTATGATTTGTATGGTAAGAAGAACACTAAAATGGAAATAAAATAAAAACACGAAACACAGAAATCTAGTCAGTGTTAAAATTAAGCTTTTAATTAGTTGCGATAAAACACCAATTGAGCAGTTTTAACATTTTTGGAGCTATAACGCAAGATATATTGAAAAATGCGATTTTAGCGACTTTTGACGATATAACGAATTTAGCGACTGGTAAAGCAGATATGATATAGCAGTTTTAGGGACAATATAGCGGTTTTGGCGGTGGAATATGTATTTTAGTTGTTTAATTGTTATTTTTTAGCAGGTCAAGTTTTAGGTGTCTTTTTATTTTTTTCTTTGTACTTCTTAACTACTAAGAAACTTGCTTATGAATTATTTAATATATTAGTCTTTGAAAATATATTCAGTGATAACAAATAACTATTTTATGTTATTATTAAGTGTATTAATTATAATATATACATTATATCATTTGAAATAAAGTAATATGATATAAATGTTGATATGATAGTTTATCGATCCTTTTATCACAGATAAAACGTTAAACGCTAAATCACCCATCTGTCTATCTGCCACTAAATCGTGCGAATCGCTATTTTAAACCTAGGTTAAAATTTGTGTTACTCGGATACGGTAATTACTTGGCCGAATTCGTATCTGATACGTTTGGATAAGAAATTCGTATCGGATATGTGGCGGTACGAATCCCTGCGGAATTTCACCATTTCACCAATTTTTTTCTTCCTATGCGACGTAGCAGTCAAATTTATGAATAGTGGGTTCCATTATATTATATTTAATCTCTTTATTTTCGCACAATCAGTAAACGTGGAGATCTTTGATTGACAACATTGATATTATTTTATTTGATTATTATATGCTTATAATTATTAATTGGAAAAGGCAAACTAATTGTTCTAGAAGTCATTGTGTTATTGTGTATATATGTAGCATGAGCTGTAAACAATAAAAATATGTCAAACATTAAAAATATATAATATGTCAAAATGTGGTAAATCTCTTCATCTCTTTAGCATTGAATTAGATCGGATGAATTCAAACATTAAATAGGTTAAAATATGATAAATATGTTAACACATGTAGTAACATGTTATTTAATAACATTATATATATAATGTTATTTTTAACTATGTCTTAAGTAAATTGCAAGCTATTCAATATGTAATGTTATTTTTAACTATGTCTTAAATAAATTGCAAGCTATTAAATATATAATGTTATTTTTTATTATATATAATCGCATTCGTATTCGTGATTTTTTAAATTTTCCATATTTTCAAACTGCATCGTATCGAATACGATATTCATATCCACACTCGTACAACACAAGTTAAAATTGAACACTGTCGACGCAGTTGCATGTAACGAAAACAACGCATTTACACGAAACAGTCCACGTAAAAGCAACATCTTCTTAAATTGGTGTGGAATTTTGAATCCGTCAAGGGCTTCACACGGTCCGGAAAAACATGACAAGAGTCAACGAGCACACGTCTCCCAAGGCAAACCTGTCTGGTCTTCAACGCTTCCTAACAACTCCTTCACGCTTTAAAATCTGTGGGCCCACACGCCTCCAGGGAACTTTTTTGTCTATACCAAAAAAATAAGAATTAAATTGATGATACTAATTTAAAAGAGTTGTCATATTTTATTTTTAGTATTGAACAACTAAATGCATGGTTCATCTGTAAAAAAACAAGCGGCAAAACATTTAAATATAACATAAAATTTCAAATCAGTGTTCGAGTTTGAATGTTACGTTAAAAAAATGTTGTGAACTGAACGCACATTTATACAATGTGTTTTGACCTAAATGTAAATTTCAAAATAATTGATAATTTTTTGTTTCATTGTCGATTTCTAATTACGCGCGTCTAGAAAATATATCAAAACACCGATAGCGCAAAAATAGAATAACTGTCTAATTTTTTAAACAAGAGTCGTAAATAATTCTTGTATTTTTAGTATCAGACAAGAAAATTTCTCAACTCGGCCCCACTTTTTGACTCTCGTCGGATTTCAAACCTCTTTATCAAATCAGGTTTAGGAATCTCTGGTCCCCTCCACGGGTCAATTTTCTACACTGCCTATAGTACCTAGCTTAGCTTAAAAGCCCTCCGAAAATAACATTATTGTAGGTACAGATACAGCATATTATTAATACAAAATTCTACATCAATACTTCTTTATTTATGTACAAATTCATCACCAGAAATTTTCTAAGATAATTCTAAGCTTGACTTCTGCTAAGCAAGTTTTAGTTTGGCTGTATGCCTAATACTGAGAAAATAGATCTACATAGCTGCAAATCTATTGAGAAAAAAACAGAACTTTCTTTCCCCATTTCCAAATTTGTTTATACAAGAATTCTAAACCTCCAACAATAGATTGAACATGCTAAAATTAAGAAGAAGAAAAAATAAAAAAAAATAGCGCTCTAGTTTAGTTGATTCAAATCATGGATTCTGATCTAACGACAGGAGGAGGCAGCGACATTTGGGACATTTGCGGCTCCGGCGCCATGTTATGTATGTGATCACCCTCGTAAGTCACTATCAACATTGCCGGGTCCTGTGGGTCCCGCTCCACATGCTTCCTCGCCGGGCAACCTCGCCGGGTGCTACATTTATAATAACCCCTGCATCCAATGAATTATTTCTTGCATTAGTTAATGACATCTAATCATAAATTTTTTTTATAAAGTAGGATCTTATGAATATCTTAAATATAATTTAATAATAAACTTGTTACCAGTACATGATAAATAAATTTTATGTTTTTTTAGGTAAAATTGTTTACGTTTCAAAATGAATTGACTAACTTTCCCCAATCAATTAATAGATCTACAGACTGCTAAGTCTTGATTTTCAAAAGTTAAATTTAACAGGAATAGCTGATTCCAAATTTTGCCAAACTTTGCCTAATTATAGACTCTGCTAAAGATAACCATTTGAGATAAACAAAGTCAAATGTATTAAACAGTAATAAATCTGATCCTAAAGACTTCTTAAAATAGCTCAAGGAATTAAAGTCAAATTTATCATGCTACTCGGACAACTTCCTACTTCTGAGCTTTGCTGTTCAGCCATTAAAACCAAGGTTTATACGTACATTGTACAAGTACAACAGTAGATGCAATTTTCATAAAATTGAGGTCATATAAGTAAAGAGAACTTAGCAATACTAAAACATTAAGCTTACCGAGGGTAAGGAGATCCCTTGATTGGTTTCTGACCATATTTGCGCCATGAGAAATCGTCTGGTGGTATATCAGCATTTTTTGAGCTCACCGCCGGTACACGTACCGTCTTTTTCACCTTAGACTTCCTGCTTTACCACACAACAATAAATAAATGCGAAACCATCAGTAAAAAAAAATCTTCAATTGAACTTCCCCTTTCTCCGAAAATAAACGAACCTGTATTTAAGACAATTAGTCTACTTCTAATAAATAAAATTGATCTTACCTTCTCTTTGTGCAGTGGCATCGACCCCCATTCGCCTTCAGTGCATTTTCAGAGTGTGCATGCTCATTGCACAAAGGCTTTCTCTTCACACCAGAAACAGATACTGGTACCGGCAAAGAGACTGGTACTGGAGGAAGCCCGATCGGTACCACTGCCGGACCACCTCTTATCCCATTGGAGACACTTCCATCTCCAGTCAGTGACGACAGATCAAACGACGAGGAATTGTTGTTGTTGTTCCCTGACGAGATGCTCAAATCTAGGGATAGAGACTGAGGTTTTGGCTTCATCGGGGTTTGTAGGCTGGGACTACGGCGAAATCGGGCATGACCGGTGCGGTTGAGAACCGAAATTAGATGCTTGAATTTGGAGATGGTGGAATTGGTGATTTGCGCGTAATCAGAGTTCTGATTTGGGGGTTTAGAGGAGAGAGAAGAGATGAGGTGGCGCATGTCTTGTAAGCCCGCTGCTGCTGCCTCCTGGATCGATGACGTGTCATGATCAGAACCGTCGGATGAGGGATAGGGGCGAGATGATGGCCCGATTAGATCTAGAGCAAGCATGGTTGGATGGAGGGATGCAGAGAAGGGAGAAATGGAAATGGGGATGGAAACGAAGGAGGGTTTATATAATGAGAAACAGACTTGACTAGATTGACTGGTTTCCCTTTTGTACATACAGTCTCTAAAAGTAAATATTTGTGAAAATGCCCTTGGGAAAAAATTTAGAAAACGATACCTTCTGACGAATGAAACAGATAACAATTAGTACTTGATGCGTTGCGTTGGTCAAATGAATAAGTAATAGATTTATTCAAGGTATGACTCAATAATGGTACGATTGGAAACGAATAGTAGTGGTTTAATGGCAATATGGCAATATGGCATATACTAGTATTTCATTAAAACCATGGATTAATAGTAATAAATAACTAGTCCTTTCCTTTGATAATATTCAAATTCATTGACTAGTAGATGAGTGCTTTATTAAGTACATAGTAAGAATAATATAATAATTAATTGCCCATGGACTACAGTGTATAAAAGAACAATAATTAATTATAGTCAAGGTTTAACGAGTGACAACCTCATAGAATTCATGACCGCGTCAATAGAATCACAAATTTCAATTCAATAAGTACTAATAAATATTGAGTCGATCATTTTAGTTAGCCATCAATAAACAAACACTCAATTAATGCAAAATAAAAAGACAACTACTTTTACATTAATTGTGCAGCAATAACATTAGATGTTATCACATCAATGGGTTAATGGCTCATTGACCATCCAGTCATATAATTTACTAAACAAAACAATTTTTTTTTCCAATTTAACTCATGGTATGTATGTTAGTATGTATATATATACTCCACCTTATTTAAATCATTATATATGTTAGGAATATCTTTAAGTTATTTCTCCGATGCAATTACAAAATTAAAACACTAGTATTGGTAATAAAACATAATTATAAAAGCAAAATTCAACAATGCAACATGATTATCATAGTTAAGAATACTAAATTATTACCTTTTTTTGTTCATAACGAAAAAAAATTAATAACCTGTTTGTGATGATGCCGTGATGGGTGCTTATAAATTGCTTGTCAACCGGGGCAATAATTTAGAGTTTGCTTAGTAATGAAGCTTTTATCATTTGACAAAAATTAACCTTTCCGGGGCCTATGCGCAAAAAACCAAAAGGTGGAGCAACGACCGGAGAAACCGGTCAAGGCAAGAAAAAGAGAGCTGCCTTGGTCAAATACTCAAATGTGTAAACGCAATAAATCCAAACAGCTGACCAACCTTTCAGTGCCGGGTCTACGTTCTATACCCGGTATGCCATGTCAACCGTTGGATCGGAGATGCTGATCTGGTTCGGATGGCGGAGGATCACTGTATAGTTGACTAGAACCAGACAGGTCGCGTCATTAAAGAAATGGGGACCAGGTTTGTTTGGCGCAGCGTATCAGGACATGCCACGTGGAATCGTGTCTAGAGATTGTGGTCACGGGGATTGTTGTGGCCACCTACCTGGGGCTGAAATAATGGAGCAGTTTCTGTGTGACATCCATTTTTCAATTTTCACGAAATAAAGGGAAGTATTTGCAAATTGTGAAACTTTTTGTTGCTGGAATAAGATTATAAGAATGAAAAATAAACTGACGATGTATCTTTTGTTTCCTAATTCTAGATATTCTGGTCAAGAAAATTCTTTTGATACATTTGTTTTATGTCTTATTGCTTCAATATGTTTTCATTTTTGGAAACAGGTTAAATTGAGCCTTCATCGAGGCAAAATTGAATTGCACGAAAATTAATGGAAGTGTAGACAAAGCAAATATTTTACGAGATATTCATATCCACATCAAAACATTAGGTACCTGCATCCACATTGATAAAAAAGATGAAAAATTGTAATACACAGTTACATGCCACTCTCTGGACTATTTGGAAAGAGAGAAATCGAAGAATCTTTCAGAGAAAAGTAAGACATCACGACATGATCAATTTGGAAATAATAAGAAGCATTAGGGCATAGACTGACAGATATTGTTTTTTTTTTCGTCAAACTTGTATCAAATAAGTTTGCAATAAAATATACAGTAGACTATGTCTACATTCAAAAAAAAATGAAAAAAAGGCTATTGTAATTATAGTGTTAATTCGCTTGAACGATCGAAAACACACCGTAATATTTATTATTTCAGATTAAATGTGGAACTAATTGATCAAAAACCCAACAAGCTATGCCTATGACATACTTCTAAGTTAATATTCCATTTTTTTTAAAAATAAAAAATGAAGATAGTACAACTCAAACCTCAGTGTACCACTTCTTCAGTTGTTCTTCCAAACATCAAAGGTAGCCTTTTTTTCTTCCCTTACTTTCCAAAACAAAGATAAGCAAGATAATTTATATTGAATGCTGATACGTATATACCACATTTGATATCGACTATCGATACCGATGTTATTATGTACATTTAGTTGAGTTATTATGCACATTAACTGAGTTATTATGTATGTTATTTTTTATACTGAAATAGTTATGCATGTTATTTGAGTTATTATGCAAACTATTTTGTTAACATGCATAATATTTTTTATAAAATAACTTGAAATAACATACATAATAACTCAAATAATGTGCATAGAAACTCAATAAAATGTGCATTATAATATTGATATCAATTGTCGATATCAAATGTGATATCTACGTAACATTATTCATTTATATTGCATAGAAAAAGAGCGAATTAACTGTATCACAGATGTAACCTGATAATAGCTTATTTTGTTTTTGATTGACTAAGAGTGCGCTTGGATTCTAAAAATAGCACTATTATCTAGTTAATATTGCTAAATTTATTACTATTCTAATAATCATCATCATCGTCGTATCAACATTATTTTATATCATCATCATTATTTTTTTATATTATTTTCCAAAATACCACATATTATTATTTATCATATTATTTACTTTATTACTGTTATTATTATTATTATGATATATCATTTTTATTATTATTACTTCTATTATCAATTAAAAAATAAAAACAATTTATTACTTTATTATTGTCTCCATCACTATTCAAAATTTGGAATTCATTTTTATTGATTTGAGATACAAAAAAGTTAACACTATTTTTATATTATTTGAGATAACAAAAATTAAGCACTATTTCAACTAGTAATTCAGATAACATTATTTTGCTTCTATCCTTGCACGACAAACACACTAATAATTTATCGATTCAAATCATATGTTATTTCGAGGAAAAAGGAGGGTCGTCTTACTTATTTGTATATTGTCAGATCAAAACGTACAGACGAATTTGATTGAGAGAACAAATTTTTAATTCAATCTGATCCGTTGAATACCATCAACAATTCAGATTAAGAAAAGTAAGTTCCTACATAATTTTCAAAAATAAAATATGAGGCTGCTAAATTAAGCGCAACTTTTGATATTTTGAGAGTAGTCACGCTTACTGTAGCACTCAAAATTGCACTTACTGCTCTCAAAATATAAAAAATTGCCCTCAATTTATCACTACCCATAAAATATAGGTAACCTCAATCCACAATTTTCCGGGGTATAGTGCTCCATGTGATTAGCCCTATATATAGTTATAGGGTCTGCTTGACAAATCAATGAATATCACTAGAATAGTGGTAAAAGTAGAATAGTTTTTAGAATAGTATAATTTTGGAAGAGTGGTAGAAGAGTTGTATTCTTGACTATTTCGAAGAGCAAAATTATCGTTTGGCAAGTGTTAATTGGAATAGTAGAAATATTGATAATTATGATAATAATAATGATTATGATATATACAGTAATGATAACAATAATAAACTAAATAATATAATAAATTAACAATAATATGCATTATTTTTCAGAATAAATAAAAATAATAAAATTGATGATAATAATAATAAAATAATAATAATGATGAAATATTATAATTCTAATAAAAATAATAATAAATAACAAAAAATGATAAATAATAATAATGATGAAATGTTATAATACTAATAAAATAATAATAATAATACTAATAATAAATAATAATAAATAAGAATAATAATAATAATAAATAATAATAATATAATAATTATTATCATAAATAATAATGATGAAATATTATAATACTCATAATAAATAATAAAAAATAAAATAATAATAATGATGATGATGAAATATTATAATACTAATAAAATAATAATAATAATTAATAAGAATAATAATAAAATATATAAAAATATAATAATAATTGTCATAAAAATAAAATAATAATAATGATGAAATATTATAATATTAATAATAAATAATAATAACAATAATAATAAATAATAATGAATAAAATAATAATAATAATAATAATAATGAAATATTATAATACTAATAAATCAGAATAATAATAAAATATATAATAATAATATAATAATAATTATCATAAATAATAATACAATAATAATAATGATGAATATTATAACACTAATAATAAATAATAATAAATAATAAATAATAATGAATAAAATAATAATAATGATAATGATGAAATATTATAATACTAATAAAATAATAATAATAATAAATAAGAATAATAATAAAATATATAATAATATAATGATAATTGTCATAAATAATAATAAAATAATAATAATGATGAAATATTATAATACTAATAATAAATAATAATAACAATAATAATATTAATAATAATAATGATGATGAAAAATTAAAATACAATAAAATAATAATAATAAATAATAAATAATAATAAATAAAAATAATCGTATTAATAAATAATAACATAATAATATGTGTTATATTCAGTAATAATAAAATTAAATAATAAACAGGGTGATAATAAAATATTATTAATTACTAAATATAATACAACACAATCAAATACTAATTGCTATTCCACAATTGCTAAACCGCTAAACCATCTATAGGTTGGTTTAGTAGAATAGCAAAACTTTGCACTATTATGAAAACTTAAAATGTTGTTGGACACTTACGTGGAATAGAATAGCACTCTATTCCACTATTTCGAATGTGCCAAACGGACCCTATAGAGTATACAAAGACATGAAAAATAAATAAAATTGAACTGCTATTCTTTCACGTATTTATCCATATAGTTAATAGTTATAGTATAGAAATAAAGATATGAAAATTAAATCGAACTGCTATTATTCACACGATCGAAAGGATATGCAAAAAAAGCAATCGAGTACAGATTAAAAATATATAGCAAGTAAAAATTATCTTACTGCGTCATTCCTAACTACTTTTGTGTGCTCAGTAGTAAGCTTGAAGAAAATTTTACTTGCTATATTTATTTTATCTGAACTCAATTCCTTTCATGGATTACAATAAATTATAAATTGCATTTGTGAAAAGACAAGTGATCAAAATATAAGGACAGCTCGTGATACAAGTTGATACATCTTGCTTGTAATTTTTACGACGGTCAGATATTTGTGCGGCTGTCCACTTTAATTTGCTTATTTTTAAGCATCATTCACATATATAACAGTTAATTTTTTTTTAATTTACCAGTCAGATGGATTTCAAAAGTTATTATCAGTATACTTACAACACATACACTCACAAATAAATCAAAAAATAATTTAGAATTTTTTTTAAAAATAATTTCTGACAAGACTTGTGCTTCACAGCTACATTAGATACTGCTTTGTAGATAGATTTCAAAAGTACAAGAACAAGTAGAGAAAATTCGAAAAGATGTGATCTGTAATGTAATGTAATCTAATTGGCCGAAATAGTTACATTATTTATTATTAACTAAAGCTTCCAAACACAATAGCACAGACGTGGTCTGTAGGTATATCATGGCCCATTTATCTTCTCAAATTTCCTTTTGCGAAGGTTAGATTTCAAATCAACCTTTTCAATAATTCTATTTCCTTCTTCAAAAAAAATAATTCTATTTCCAATTCATCTCACTTATAGATAACGTATACAAGTAGTGGTGTCAAACGTTCCAAACGGCAGCGGAACAGGGGTGTTCCGTTTTCGTTCCGTTTCGTTGACGAAACAAACAAAACTCTTCCATTTTCGTTCCGTTTCGCACGGAACAGTCATTTCCGCGAAAAATACACTGAAACGGAACGAATTTTTCTTACGTTTAACGTTTCGTTTTTGAAACGTAAGAGAAAAACTGTTCCGTTTCCGTTCCGTTTCGGACGGAACGGAACAGAAACATTCGAAACGGCATGGTATTGACACCCCTATATACAAGTAATAATACTTAAGAGTTTCGAAAGAAGTCATTCTTGACATGTACGTGGTACACCAACTAAACGTGTCAAGAGAAATGAATGCAGCGAAAACCATGTTGATGCATTCTCTCTCAATTTCGCAATTTAAGGGATCTCTTAAGTTGATAGAAAATTGAATAAACGTTGATCTTATATATATTGTGCATATTGAAAACCAAACTTTTGTTTACTATTAACTTTGTTTGAGGCTAAAAAGATAAACTTAATTTTGATTTCTCTATAAATCATGAATTTAGGTTTCTTTGGTTCATATATTATGATGATGTTGTCTCCATGAAATTTGGGTCTTTTTTTTTCTAATAACTGAACATGGCTTAATTTGGGCTTTATAACTAGTATTCATCTGTCGATCTAAGCAGTCTATCGATCAGGAATCATATCTGCTGTTATTAAGGAGGATAACAGGATTTTGTTATCTGCAAATCTGATCGTTTATTTTTAATTTAATGGTTAAATTATATAATACATCGAATTTCGTGTAATTCATCTGAGCCGTCCGTTCATCTGCGTAAATATCTGAACGGTCCGATCAAAAAATAACAGTGTCATGTTATCCTTAAGAATAACAGCAGATACGGACTCCTATCGATCAATCTTCTCATATCTCCATCTCTTGATCTTTCATATTCAAACAAATAAATAATAATTCCCTCTCCTCTCTCCTCTCACCTCTCATCTCTCCTGGCACAATTCACAATTCGAATCCACTTTTAACCATTCACTGTCAATAAACTAAACCCACCTCCTTTTAACTCTTAACCTTTTCTTTTCTTCCCTTTTCCTTCTTCCAGGCCAAGGTAGCAGATACAAATGGCGGCTGCCTCAAACATGAAGAAAGAGCAGGCAATTTTATTCAGGGTGAAGTTGTGGTGCTTGTGCATGTGAACTCTCTGATATGCATCGAGATTCGATGCGTACGAATCTCTACGAATTTCGATGCACATCGGAAGGTCCAAATGCGCAAGCACGATGCATGCGCAAACACCATAATTTTTCTCATTTTTTTATTGAATATCATCTCTAACAGATATTTGGGATGGCTGGAAAGGAGATGGAATATAGAGTTGATCTTTTCAACACGTTAATCTAATTTAATTTAATCTAATCTAATCTAATCTATCAGTAAACTAATCATTTATTCATAAGCAAGCAAGCTTACTGCATGTCTCGATACATAATATATATAGTTAATTCATCTCTATGAGCCCCTTGCTAATTAAGCTCATTTCTTGAATTTGGTGTCGGTTTACCCAGACCTGCTTCGACAAATGCATTGAGAAGAAGTATGCAATCTCTCTCTCTGCACCACATCCTTTCCTTACTTCCTTTCTAGTTTGTTTATGAAATTTCTTAAATACCGTAAATTACTATGGTGACTTTATTTTATGAATACAAGAAATTAGTCCTGGACTCTTGGTATAATTTTGATACTCACAAATTTTGAATAAATAAAAGAAAAACCAAAGAGAATATACATCTAACTAGAGGTGGCAAGTCGGGTCGGTCGAGCGGGTTCGGGTCGGGCCGGATCGGATCGGGTTAGTTTGACCATTTACAATAGTCGCGTTGGGATCGGGTAGGGTGAGGTCGGGTCGGGTTTCGGATCGTCATGTGTCGACAACTTTCGGGTCATGGGTCCGGTCGGGCGAGGTCAGGTCGGGTTTCAGGTCGGGCTGCATCTGACAACTTTCGAGTCTTGAGTTGGGTCGGGCGAGATCGGGTAGGGTTCAGATCGGGTTGCATCGACAACTTTCAAGTATTATTTGAGTTTTAAGTTCAATCGAAAAAGATCGGGTCGCGTTATTGAATTGTGTTAGCAAATCTTGACTTTCTCTTATGTTAATTTGTTAGTAAAATTAGATTATAATGTGGACAAGATAAGATTAGATCAATTTACAGGTTGTATCAGGCCAAGTCAGGTCGGGTTCGGGTCATCATGTATCGTTCCATCTCCGGTTACGGGTCATCTCGGGTCGGGTCGAGTCGGGTCGGGCTAGGGTCCTCATGTGTCGTGCCATCGCGGGTTATGGGTCGAGTCGGATCGGGCTCAGGTCACTCATGTGTCGATCGCTTCGTCTCGAATTATGGATCATCTCGGATCGGGTTCGAGCAGTTTGACTTTATCAAAATATCGAGTCGAATTCAGATCGAGTCGGATCGGACGAATTTCTCGGATCGGGTCGCCACCTCTACATCTAACCAACCAACCAACCAAACAAACAAACAAATATTTGAGATTCAACATTAGCTTGCTTACCAGGTACAAGGAATCTGAATTCTGAACTGAACATGGAAGAAAATAGTTGCATTGACCGATGTGTCTCCAAGTATTGGCAGGTACATTTCATCTTCTTTTTATACTCGTTGTTTCATTGCACTCAATTTTATCCCAAATCAAATTTGGTTATCTAGTAGCTACTTGCTAGTACTGATTTGTTTGATTTCAGCCCTTGAAATTTGAATGTTTGTCCACTCAATTACTATTGTCGGGCAATCTGCAGACAAACATGATTGAAGAACTTGCGTGCAGTTATCAAAATTGGGCTAATTGAAATTTAGGATCCTGTTATGCATTGTTACTATTTTCTTCAATTTTTCCGTGGCAGACTTTTTATATATAACAAACTTACTGTAGCTTTAGGTCGGGTTTCGGGTTTCGGGTCACAGTTTGGAGCAATTGAGAAGGGAAAGTTGACAAGGGATATTTTGGATATTATAAAGGTTTTATTTTTCAATTACAATTAATTATTTGTAGTGGTAGTGTTTAAATTCAATGGCAAATTTAATAGTATTTTGTCAATTTTTTTATTTTGTGGTGGCATTTGATCAATTTCCAAACTTTGTAGTGGCAAAAAATAATTTTCCGTTTATTTTAATGTTATTTGGGCATCAATGTGATGGATGCCTATCCTCTACTACGCATAGTAAGAAACGGCTCAGATTTTGTGCACTATAGACAACGAACGACTCAGATTTAATTCAAAGAGTTGTATTATAAGTTTGAGAAAGCACAAATCTTAATGCAAACAGACGATACAAATCTTCTGCGCTAGATGCTGCGTCGCAGAAGATCTCATTCCCAATGTGATGGGATATTTTGCGCAGCACATCTCGTTCCCAATGTGATGGGATATTTTTACCACCTCCTTATCTATTAATCTATTATAAAAGTGAATCATCCATCTTTTGCTAAAACTGAACAATGCAGGTAACTAATCTGGTAGGACATTTGCTCGGTCCCAACAGCCCTCCAATGTAAGAGATGTTGATTTTTTGTGAGTTGCTCTTTTCTTCTGTGACAGGGGAGAGATTATAAATGGATCAACACCTTTCTGCATTTCTATTTTTTTTTACTTTTCTATTATCATCCAATTGTTGTGTTGGTAGGTAGTTGACAGGCTGCTTAGTGGAATATGAGGATTTTGTTTTCTATTTAGTTTTCGATGAAGTCTTTATATATATGATATGATATGATATGATATGATGTTATTCAAAATAATTGAACTTGTCCTTCGATCAAAAGCTTTATAATGGATTCTGAAACAGCATAGACTTTGTTCTTGAATAAATTTTGTTAAGATAAGAATGATACTCACAGTAGCTACGTAGTTCAATTACAAAAAGAAGATAAGAGAAGAAAAAAAATGTAACCAAGATTAAACAGTAAAAAAAGCGCTGTCGAAGTTGCGGTGGTTGTATGGTGAAAAATACAGACCATAGCAACCAACATGTAATTTATGATATATAGACATAATAAATTGGTTTAGAAGTATAAAGGGTACGTGCACCAAGAAGAGAGAAAATACAGAGAAAAGTTGCATCACTACTTGCGTCATCAATATAGAAAATCATACAAATTAAATTGATAATAGCAAAACAATTAAAATAGTATTGCAATATATATAAATGAAAAGAATTTGACGAATCAGGCACAAACAATGCTCAATGGTTAATAAATTGTTTGAGCGAGATCCATTGAGAATTTGAGATACATCGGAACACGGAAATCAATACATGCCGGGCTATTCTTATTATTATTTTAGAAAAGCAAGGAAGAACATGAATACCAACGGAAAGAGAGACCATGCCGTAAATAACAAAATCGATTTCAGATCGCTAATGGCGCTCAAGATTTTAACAAATTCCTTGGTTCCTACGTAGACAAAAAACACCGTAATAGGATGGCCAAAGAGCAGAGCCAAAGCAAGGATGATGACGGCGGTGGGCATGCGGACCGGAGCAAGCATCACATAGGACCCTGTTCCGAATGACAGCACCATGCAACTCGCTGCTGAAACAAACAATATTGCTGCACATTTAAGATCGGCGTCATCTAATGAATCTCGAGCGCCGCACCAAACAAGGGAACCTACGCTGAGGAATGCTTGCATAAATGCCAAAGCGTTTGCTAAGATAAATGCGCGAAACATAAATCTCCTTCCGAGAACCGGTGCACCATTCTCTGCATTATAACCTCCTGGGACTGTGAATGCGGCAGCAAATGCAACGGTTGCGATGAGCACAGAGCCCAGTCCAACGAGTTGCATTTTCTCCCATTTATGTTCAATTAGTGACAGTCTCATGATTTGGTCAAACCATTTTTCACTGAATTCACGACCTGACTTTACTATGTACCATTCAACATTTCTTGGAATCCACTGTAATTAATGAAGAAGAAACATCTATTTAAATAAGAGAGCAGAGCAATAAACAATACTGATAGAGTTCTAAGAAAAATTGAAAAGCGTCTAGGGGTGTAACTTGTAATCACTGCTACAGAGAGATGCTTTGATAGCCTCTTTTTGCTTTGATAGCCTCTTTTTAATAGTGATTTTGTATGAATTTTGGTATAAAAAGATTTTATAGCGGATATTACGGCAAATTCGCTATTAAATTTTTTAATAGCGGCAGCTCCAAGCATTCGCTATTAAAGGGCCACATTTAATAGCGGAGAGGCGACGGGTCTGGTATTAAATATGTTCTTTTATAGCAGCTTCTAGGGAGGATCCGCTATTATAAAGGATCCCACGAATTGCTCATAATTCTTACAATCTACAACTTCCGTTCTAACCAATATGACGCTAAAAAGCCACTCAGAGAAAATCCCATGAATTCTCTTCTCTTTCTCTCTCTCTCTATATATATATATAGAGAGAGAGAGAGGCTAGGGTGTTCCATTCATGGAGCACCAAATTGCTCGTGCTCCACATCCGTTATATCCATTTTGAAAATTCTAACGACCGATCTGAACCGTTGAACATGATCTACACATTGTAGATCATTTAATATTATAGATTTTACTCCATCTAAATAGAATGAACTAAAATAAAATTAAAAGTTTGTAAAAACTTGGATTGGCCAACATATATATATATATATATATATATAATTTATGACTATAGTTTTAGATATTGAATAAATCAAATGAAACTAGGAAAACATTGGAATAAGCAATTGTTACGTGATTTCACGACACATAAATCGTTGAAAATTTCACAAGTCGTTGTAAATTTCATTTAATTTAAATTGTCTTTGATGGAATACCAAGTAACAATTAAAAAAATCAAATGAAACTAGGAAAACAATCAACCTATAAGTTAACCAATATATCTACTAATATTATTTTAAGATTATTTAATTTTTTAGAAAATCATTATCAAGGTCGTCATGTTAACCAAGTTTTTAACTTCCACTCAATTTTTAAACTTATAAATTGATTACCGATATTAAAGTATGCTACTATGTTTTGAATGCTAGCTAATAACATAGCAGTTAAAACTAAGAATTTTTATGTGATTTCACGACACATAAATAGATGTAAATTTCATTTAATTTGAATTGTCTTATATATATATATATTAATTGGCCATTATATATATATATATATATATATATATATATATATATGGACAATAAAATATACATAAATATCATCAAATTTTACTACATATATTTCAATAATATAATTTATGACTATAGTTTTAGATATTGAATAGATCAAATGAAACTAGGAAAACATTGGAAAATAAGCAATTGTTATGTGATTTCACGACACATAAATAGATGTAAATTTCATTTAATTTGAATTGTCTTTGTTAGAATACCAAGTAACAAACAAATCAAGGTAGTCATGTTAACCAAGTTTACCAATTAATATATCTACTAATATTGTTTTAAGATTATTTAATTTGTCAGAAAATCATTATCAAGGTAGTCATGTTAACCAAGTTTTTAACTTCCACTAAATTTTTAAACTTATAAATTGATTACCGATATTAAAGTATGCTACTATGTTTTGAATGCTAGCTAATAACATAACAGTTAAAACTAAGAAGAAAATTCAATGAAATTAGCGTTGTTTTCTGACTTTTCATTCAATAGATATATATTGAAAAAAGTGCTCAGTTTTAGTTTCGATGGCGGTCATTAGACAAAGATAAAACAAAAAGATATACATTATTATTCTCACAATATAATCACTTATTTCATTCATTGAATTAAGGATTGTATAATTATTAATGAACACGCGTAATAATTAAAGGCTTTAATAACTTTTGACCATAAGATTAGATCTAACAATATTTGATGAAGGATTTTTTATGATCGATGTGTTTTGTTCTAGAGGCCTTAAAGCGTAGCATTCTTTGTGAAATATAAATTTAAGAAACTTAGGCATACCTGAGATGTATGTTTTAATTGAATCTCCGAAAGGTCAAACGGAGTTAGGCCTAAGTTTTTTCGTTTTCTTGACGAATAAGTAGCCAAGTTTTCCCAAATAAAACGCATAATTTCCATGTTTCCCTTCATTGCTGCAATGTGTAACGGTGTATTTCCATCGTAGTCTTCTGCATTAATCATCCTTACAAGCATTACATCATCTTCTTTAAATAATCCCGAGAACACCTCAAATTTGTTCTCTTCTGCAGCAATGTGAAAGAAATTTCTTCCAAGTTGATCCTGTAGTTCTGCTGAATCCAAGTTTTTCCTCAATAAATGGTTCACTATTTTTTTGTTGCCTATGCGTGCAGCTATATGAATTGGAAACGTTCCATCTGAAAATTGAGTACATGCTAGAGAACTGTCAACTTCCAGCATAGATTCCACCACATTGTAATGACGGTGTTTGACAGCCAAGTGTAAGGCTGTGTCGTTGTTGTCATCTGTTTCTTTGAGCGCATCCTTGACTACTCCAGCAGGTGCAAGTTTCATGAGGCTATGAATGATCTCTGCATTTCCAACTTTGGCAGCATAGTGCAGGGGTGTCTGTAACTTGTTGTTTCGTGCTTTCAACAGAGATACATTTTTCTGAAAAACCTTCTTAGCGAGCTCATTGTGTCTGTTGGCAACAAGTATGTGGAGAATAGTTTCTCCAGAAGACGTTGCACTTTCGAGGTTATATAGAACAACCTTGATTTCCTCCTGTATTTGTTCGACGTCTACTGTCACCTGGTTAAAGTGAAGGCATACAACATACATAAGAATGGGTTCATAATAAATTGATATTATCGCTTTATATATTATAAAATTGAATTATAGTTGTTAGGTGCTTTCTGTGAATTACAGGCTTACAGCTATAGGTTGACTTAGTTCCATATCGGTCAAAATTAGTCATGTAGAAACGTTTCTTTAAGAAAATAAATTGCTTAATGCATAATTGTCACTACCACAGAAAGGAAGTAAC
This sequence comes from Eleocharis quinqueflora, assembly GCA_964058865.1. Lineage (NCBI taxonomy): Eukaryota > Viridiplantae > Streptophyta > Magnoliopsida > Poales > Cyperaceae > Eleocharis > Eleocharis quinqueflora. The sequence continues at coordinate 61,096 of CAXKVX010002659.1, forward strand.
CCCCTTTAATAGCAGAGATGGGTAAATTTCGCTATAAAAAGTGTTCAGTGGCACATTTGTAATAAAGTTTGACCTTTTAATAGATCGATGTCTTTGTTTATATGTCACTATAAAATGTCCCTGCTTAGTTATTATAGCTGTCATTCCTACAATACCGCTATTAAATGGGGAGTTTCTATAGCGAGCCAGTGCCTGAATCTGCTATTAAACACTTTCAATAGCAGACTGGTGGGAAGTGCCGCTATTAAAAGATCAACTATAGCGGGGTGTGGCGCTGATCCGCTATAAAAAACAATTTTTTATATCAGATTGGTGGGAGAGTTCGCTATTAAAACCAAATACCTAAAATAATCCTGCGCCATTCCTTCTTCCCCAACCCACAGCCACCATTTGTCATTTTTACAGCAGCCATTTTACCCCACCAGTCACCATTAATATCACCATTAATTCTCAAGCTACATTTTAATACTTCCAATTTATATTTTGATTTTGTGTTGCATCATCGCTCTCTCTTCTTTGATGTATCGATATTTCAAGGTAAATTAATTAATATTTTTTGCTGCATTAATTAATACTTGTAATTTATATTTTGCACATTAATATCTTTTTTGTTATTAATGCAGCAATATCAAATGCTAGCAGTTTATCTTCATCACTTCCTCTCTCGATCAATCTATATTGAAGGTTAATTTTGATAATTATTTTATAATTATTAAGTTTCATATATATCATGCATTTCATATGATTAAATTGTATATGTATATATATATATATATATATATATATAGAGATAGAGAGATAGGCTATCGTGCTTCATGGTGCCAAGGCCTTTTTGGCTTTAGACTATTTCTAACCGTCGGATTTAAACTTTCTAGCCATTCATTTGGGTGCCTTCTTAATATTACGAATGTAATGGTACTATTCCCCTCCTTTGGGTACTTTTCCCTCTTTATCGCCTATACTAAGTACACGTCTCCCAAACTTCTAGCTTTTCGGTTTCAGTTTGTTCTCCTCCCTTCTTCAATTGAACATTTTAATATCACAACCGTTCCATCCCTGTTTCCCTAGAAATTATGAAAGAATTTAGAAAGCCATTACTAACCAGAGATCAAAAGGAACAACTTCAAGCTCTGATACCAACGTACGGGAGATCGCGCGGAATTTAGATCGGCTCAAGCTCTCGGACAGATTATGTACTGGAAACTTGAGACTTAGAGAAATTTAAAAGCTGGAAACTTGATTGTTTTATTTAACTGGAAGAAGTAAGCTTTCAGATATTTTCTGATGTGCTTGCAACTTCATAAGATGTTACAATATATAGACTTGAGAAGAGAATCTCTATTATTGCATCGGGTGCTCATTGGGCCCCATCGTCATGCGAATAAAGAGGTTTCCACTTACTCGTGTCTTCCACTCAAAGAAAAAGATGCGTCGGCACACTAGACGACATCTATAAAAGAATAAAGTAAAACTCCACTCATAAAGCAGATGCTCCAGCACACTAAGGAGGCATCCAGAAAAGCATACTTTCTAAAAAGCTAGTGGTTATCCGTAGAACCCCACCAAGCTGGTCCTTAATTTTTAATAATGGGTGCCTCTAAGATTTTCCGACAATGTATCATGGCATTGAATGAGTGCCTTAATGCTGGCATCCATTCTTCCTAAAATGTCATTTGCCCAGTTATCTCTTGTGGCTATTGATAAGAGTCTTGCTTTCTGTAAATACTTCATAGCAATTAGTATTGCTATTTGCCTGCGCGTTGCATCGGCTTGCTCTTTGAATAAATCTGATAGTCTGCCAGTTATAGCATTTTCTTCGTCTATAGTTCGCGGATAACATGTGAAGGCATTTTCAGTGCCCTGCGAATATCGTGTCAATTGTGCGTTCTGTCCATATAGTGACTCCCATACTTCTATTTGATCCCGCGAATAACGTGCCATTCGTGGATTCTGCTCACATAGTGAATTCCATACTTCTGCCTGAATGAAAGCTTCCTTAACCCTTCGTGGTTTATTGTTGATGATGAATTTTAGCCCTTCTATTTCCTGTAAAAACTAAAAATAAGATAACATATTTATTAGGTAAGTGTGATGATTTGTTTCTGCGGTCCACCACTTCCGCAATCAAAACATTCAATTCCTTTCTAATAGAAAAGAAATCTTTTCTATTAACTGGCACAAGTTTATGAAAACTTCCTTGTTTGGTGCCTGGGTTACTTCCCCAATTGCTTCTTCAAGATTTTTCAGACATGCGTCAGTTATTTCACTGCTTCTGGTATAAACCATATTAGCAGTTAATCTTGAGAGTGCATCAGCGAGTACGTTTAGTTTGCCATCAATATGCTCAAAATTGACTTGTACCCCTGTAACAGTTATAAAATCAACAAAGTTAATCCATCTGACTCTGGACGGTTTGTTCTGTGCTGACTTGTTGTAGAAGCTAATGATAGCTTGACAGTCTGTTCTAAGAGTTATTTCTTGTTGATCAAGATAGTGGATCTTGAGAGCTTTCATCGTCTCCATACATGCATGGATTTCAGCATCTATTGTCGATTTTATTACCGGGAATTTCCCACTGGCATAAGCACAAACCCGTTCTATGTTTCTGGGATCATTCTTCTTCTTCTTCTTCCACTTACAAACACCGCCCCATCCTTCCATACACCCATCTGTTTCAAGAACAATATAGGATTGAGGAGGTGGTAATTCGAGATCAGGAAGATTTTGTACCAGCTCTTTTATTTTGCTGATGAGCTGATAATCAGAGGGTTTTAGCCTCATGTCTCCATGAGGGCTTGTTTTGGAGTATAATGGCCCAAGGAGAGTTCCCAGATTAGGAATGTAGCTTCTCGCATAGTTCAGTATTCCTAGCCAGGATCTGAGCCCAGCTTTCTCCTTCATCTTTTCGTTGTCAAACTGAACTATTTTCTTGATTATATGGGGCTGAAGTTTGATCTTACTCTCACCGATTACTGCCCCAAGAAATTCAATCTCCTTTACCGCGATTTTCAACTTAGTAGGAGATAGCACCAAACCCCATTTTTCGCATATCGCTAGCATCTTCTCCAAGTGTTTGGCATGTTGTTCTTCGGTTTCGGAGAAAATGAGGATATCATCAATGTAAACTGCTATGAAATCTTCAGTACTTCTGAAGCAGTTGTCCATCTTCCTCTGGAAAATTGCTGGTGTGTTTTTGAGACCAAATGGAATGACTAGCCATTCATAGAGTCCTCCAGGTACCACAAATGCCGTCCAGGGTATTGACTCTGGATCCATGGCAACTTGATGAAATCCGCTTTTTAGGTCGAATTTCGAGAATATCTTACTGTTGCCAATCTTCTTCAGGATGGTGTTAATGCCTGATAGACTGTACTGGTCTTTGTGTGTGTTGTCATTGAGGGTGCGGTAATTAAAGACCATCCGCTCCTTCCCTTTGACCTCTTTCTTTGTAACCGGGTCTATGGTTGTATTCGAATTTACCCTTATGGCCATGGTTCTATGCCTGCTTGTGCTAGGTTGGATCACTCCAATTTTCAGTAACACTTGCACATGCCTGTCAAACTGTTCCTTCATGGCCGGGGTAACATGCTTTAAGGTTTGTCTTGTATTGTGATATCTGGGTTTATGATATCCAGTTTGCATGTTACTTGATTTTTCGCCCAGTGTTTAACCGGGTTGTCTCCAATATAGCCCTGCTCCTTCAGTCTTCTTAGCAGGTCTCTGAATTTATTCTTGAACCATGGTGACTCATCACCACAGTTATAAGCAACGGCTTCTTTGACCTCTATGTATTCAAGCTCAGATAGGTCAAGTTCTTCCACTGCTGCCTGAGAAATGATCTCAGCATCTGCCCTGGTGGTTATTGTTGTTACATTTTTGTAAAATGTAACCATCTGCCCTTCGATTCTCAGTCCACCTTGCATTGCCCTGATGAAATTGCATCCGATTAGCATTTGGACACCTCCTTCCTTGCCCATTGGGAATGCATATGTGAATGGGATTCTAAATTTGTTATCTTCAATAGACATCTGCCCAATCTTCAGTTTCAGGTTTGCGATTTGCTGAGAGTTTACCCCATTTATCTGTATAGGGTATAAACTTGGCTCCAAGGCCTCAGGGGGTATAAATTCTTGGTTTACACAGCACACCGTAGCGCCTGTATCCAATATCGCCTGGATTTTAAAAGGATTTACCCCTGGTATTTCCATCTGCAGTTCAATGTTGTACAGCCTATTGATTACCCTTCTTCCTTTTTTAGGATCTGGGACTGCAGTATTTATCTCGTCATCAGAGAGTTTATTGGCCATCTCTTTTATTATAAGGTTCTGGTTTGGATTGGCCTTCTTGGGAAATGCAACATTTGGTGGGGATTCATCACTATCATCTGAATCGACTTCTACTTCTCCCACCACCTTACGCTTACCTTTTATATCCATCTTGGTCATGTCTGCTACTAGCTCATTCTCTCACAATTGATCCTTCAATCTTGCATTTTCGGCTAGGAGATACTGGATGTAGCTTAAAAGTTCATTGATAAGTTCATCCTTGCTATCATAAGGACTTAGGTTTTGTGTTCTTATCATGATCTTTCTTCCTAACACAAACCTTGAACACATAGGACACACAGTCATCTTGCATTTTGCACAGTGTGCCCTCATTTTGCTGTTTGTTGTCTCTAAACAGCAGTTACATCTTTCGCAACCTCGTGGTATTTCACCATTATCTTCCCATGAATGTCCACAATTCCTCATTTCAGTAGGCAGGTTTGGTTGCTTTCGCCATGATGGCGTTTCTTCTTGGAGCATAAAGATTGATTCAAACGGTGTATCTCCAAGTTCCATGATAACTGTTCTTGCGTTGCCGACCTCACCCTCCGAAAGTGAGCATATAGCGTCACTATTTGGTTCGTTTTGGTCAACAGACAAGATATCCCAGTCATCATCTAGGTCAAGGTTTTCGATAATTGCAGCCCTTGCAATGTTACCTTGTTTTCTCTTGCATGATTCTGCCAGGTACTGGTATGAAAAGTTGATTCTTGGCAGTACTCCGACAGTGCTCCCCGAGTACTTCTCCATGTACGCTCTTTCTAATTCTTTTCCGATTAGAGGGGGCATCTTTCTGAAAAACTTCTCAGAGAGCTCAGGACTGATATACATGCGTCCTGACTTTGCTGCTAGGACCTTATAATCATTCATGTAGTCGAATAGGTCCTTCATGTTGTTGCATGATAATCTTTCAAGATCATTGTAGGCTTGATCTTGCTCCACTGTCGAACCCTGGTAAGGGTCCTCAAGTAGGATTATCCTTCTAACCTGGGAAATAACATTCTGTGGATCATCGGCAATATTCACCAATTCTTCATATTCTTGGGGATACGCCATTCGCCATTGTATCCACGTCTTTTTCTCTATCTCTCCCAGTAGATTCTCAATGTAAATGACCTTGCTTTTATTATCAGCCCAGTTTCTTTCGTTAACAAGGTTTAGGGTGATTGACTCCCACCTGGAGATCACATCACTATACTGCCCTATATCCTCAGGCAATACGAGCATAGCGCATTGGTTTGCTTGCGCCGAAGGAAGGTTGAATCTTTCGTTGCTTTGTTGTGCAAACCCTCATTTGAATCTATTAACTCTAGCTCTTATCTCTGGGACATCAAGTTGTTGATGGTTTTGTCTTAGACTCCCTGGTGGGTACATTGGGGGTCCCATCATTGGTTCTCGCGGTCTGCTAGGTCCAGTTGCTGTGGATTGGGTTGAAAGGATTGTTTCAATTTTTGAATCGAGGTTTTTGAGCAATGGATATTCCATCGCTGCTAGAACGGTTTTGGCTTTGACCACCACCTCTCTACCATCCTTCTGAGAGAATGGGTTTACCCATTCTTCTTCACTGGAATCATTGTATTCATCCCAGATTGGTCCGACATCTTCATCAGCCGACTGTTTTTCTCTCGGTAATGCTGCCAATAATTGCAACATCTCGAGTTCATCATCCTCTTCACCTTCATCTTGTGACTCATGCCAGTCACAGAACATCATCAGGGCTGATTCTTCTTCTAGAATTTCTTCATCAGCTTGGCCCACTGTTGCCTCTTCTGGTGGCGCGGTTGATGAATACCCACCAAATCTCACTGCTAAGGACCCGTCAGTTATGGTCCTTATTCTTGCTGTTTGAGGATTTTGTACGGTCGGTGCTGTTGCTGGCCGTATGATCCATTGTCTACCCCTTAATTCCTCAGTTGATCTCATCTGGCCTGGAATCGCTCTAATTCCTCTGCTTGCCAGATGTTCTGCCACTCTTTCTACATTGTATCTGAAATTTGTGTGGCTTGTGTTTGATAGCCTCCCTATGAGTGATCTAGAGAGTAGGAGGTTGCTTTCACCACCTTGCCATCCATCGTAGCCGTGTGTTTGCAACACGACTTGTATGTGATTGTTGAAATCGTGGATGCTTAAGGTCATGTCTGGTGCTGTGTACGCCAGTTGCGTGCCACCTGTTAAATCAATCTCCATGGAGCTAATTATGGCCCTATCATCAGACCATCTTGTATCTCTTAATACTACTAGGGCATTAACCCCAGCGTTTCTCCTGTGGAGTGCATAAAGTCTTATCATCACAAGACCAATATGCAAATGTTGAAGTCCTTCTTGTACCAATTGATTATAACTTTGTTGAGAGATAAATGGTAACTCCACCTGAGCTCCATCTACCGCTAGTACTCTTTCATCCGAGTAATGTTGCTAAACTCGGTGATTTCTCTCTGACCATCCAGCTTGATATAAGGTTTCTGCTGGAACTTGCTAAGCCCTTCGGTACTGAGAGAGGTTTAGCTCAACATCTGGGTTTAGCTGAGACTCAAGGCTCCTTCTATAATGCCTTCTTCCCGGCATTCTTCTCTGCGCTTCAAATGTTATGCGGCTTCCTAGCCTGTAGCCCCTTATCTGGTCCTCAATTGTAGGGTTTCGGTTGTTGTCTCTGCCAGATATGCTTGGTCTGCTCGCCGTTTCAGTTCTTGTTTGACTCATTTTTGGTTTTTAACTGAGTCAAATATTTCCTTCGGGTTTTTGAATACAAAGAACTGGCCGGTTGGTTTCTTGATCTTTTTCTCACTGGGTTCACCAAGGCTAAGTTTATGTAAGCCTTTTTGGAGTTCGTTTATGGATTGTGTAAGATCTTCTATTTTCAGGGACTTTGGTTTTTGCTGCCTCTAGTCTCCTGATTGCGGTTTTGCAATCTTCAAGGTCTTCTTTGATTTTGACCAGCAGTTGGATTATTGTGTTGTTCTGCTTGATCAATGCTATTGTGGCTCCTTTCGCGAATTCGGCTGGTTTCAGGAAACCGTTTGCCGGTTCTTCAATCGTCTCGGTTGCCTTTAGGGCTTCTTGATATATTGAACTCCTAGCGGTATTACGCCAGTCGTTCATAAAAAGTTTCTAACTCGGCTGAGGTTCGACTCCGGTATCTCGTAAAAATATTCAAAATTTTGCTCAAACGTTAACTTAATTAATCTCTTAGGAAGTCTGGTTATGATGATATACTGGCTTTCAGTTTTCAAGCTTTCTAGGTGCACAGTTCAGGATTGGTCATATATTAAAAGTACGAATCTTAAAGCAAGGGATTCACATCTAAGGTTGAGAGTATGTGAAGCCAAACTCCTTTTGGCTTCTTGAAGCATAATAGCTCACCTCATATATATATATATATACACACACACACACATAAGTATTGTCATATAGGACCAAAATATCGAAATATAAATAATGATTTAGGTCGGTACCCGTTCGGGATTAATCCAATAGGGATTGATCTCGAATAGTCCCCATTGGGACTGCTTTTTGAATATTTTGTCTCATTTAGAATTAGTGGACATATAATAGTTGCAATCTATTGTTTGAGAAAAATTCGGTGTAGTATTTCTCCAATTCTTCTCACGAATACATGCGTATATGGCAATGTACGTTTGGCGTATTCGGAGAGCTGAGGGGAAATGCTGCCGGATTTTTTTTCAAACAGTAGATTGCAACTATTATATGTCCACTAATGAGACAAAATATTCAAAAAGTGGGTTATGATGGTTGGCCAGTCCAAAACTTTTATGTAACTTCATAATCATTCCACATATAATAAATATATGCATAATTTATTTTTCAGATGGAACGTCGTAGC